>ML435399.1:0-16807 GCA_005239525.1 Nicotiana knightiana | reverse complement strand
GAAATTAAAGACATCTTCTCTCTTCAAGCGCATGTCCATGAACTTAAGAGTATATATACCACAATCAACACTACAAAAACACGTGAAAACAAGAATTGAAGAATAGTTAACACAAGAATAAAAAATAATAAATATAAGATGCATCGTTAAAAGATATGCCAAACACGTACTTGTTACCCTGTAGGGGTGTCTTCATCCACATAATTTAAAATTTATCCACACTATTTTCTGCCCAACTCTTATTGTGTGATGCAAAGTCCAAGTATTTGAGGCAGTGTGGGATCAACCGGGCATAAATTTCGACATGTTTAACTGCACTTTCATATGATTGATTTTTAAAGGAATCATACACATATATAATATTCTCTTTAAAGCTCAGAATTCCAAAAAAGTAGTGCGTTGATGTCTGCTTCTCTGTTGGTGGAAGTCGAAATGGAAAAAAATACTTTTTCAGCACATACCCATGAGATCCCACATGAGAGGTCAGTGTCTCTTGCATAGTTGGTAACCATTTCACCAGTTGATTGATCTTCAAACCAAGTATACTCTATAAGTTCCTGAAACACCACTTCCTCTTCTTCTTTAGATGTCCTCTTTCTCTTTGATTTACTTTTTGACTTTTCCCTCCTTTTTAAAGTTTTTTTCTTTTCGTCATCTGTAGGGTGAACAATACCTAGCTTAGTCATGTACTGATCAAAAAGTAAATCTGTTATTGCACATCTTGATTTTGAATAATTTGGAAGGTGAAAGCAATATTTTTTCCGCAAGAAATATATGCCCACTTCAATATGCTGCAATAGAACAACAACAAAAGAAAATTATAAGTATGAATTGAGCATATAAGTATGAAAATTTTGAAAAAATGCATTACAACTAGAAACTAAAAACTGCATGACAAAAACTTAAGCATATTGAGTTTTACGTTTTAGGAAATAATCTAAAAAAGCTGCATTAAGTTTGATTTAAAAAGTTTAGAAAAAAAAATAGAGACTGCATGTCAAAATTTCAGCATTAATGCTAAAGTTGTTTAGTTCATTTTCCAAAACTTCAGCATAAACAAGCTGAAGTTTTAGTTTTAATTGCTAAACTTCAGCACTAAAAATATGCTTAAGTTATGTTCTGCTTTCTATACTATAAAAATAAGCTGAAGTTATGTCCTGCTTTCTATACTATAAAAATAACCTGAGATTTTGAGAAATACNAGCTACAAGAGTACTGAAGTTCAAGAAAAACATAACAAAACTTCAGCTACTAGAATGCTGAAGTTCATCAAAAAGAGAAACAAAAACTTCAGCTACAAGAGTACTGAAGTTTAGATGCTAAACTTCAACACTCAAAATAAACTGAAGTTATCTCCTGCTTTCTATACTATAAAAATAACCTGAGATTTTGAGAAATACAGTTGAAAACTAAATCAAAAAACAAACTTAGTAACTTACTTCATCCGAAAGATCAGAGTTAGCATCCACAAGCTCGGTAAAGAACGACTTTGGAATGGGAATTCTAGCTAATCTGAATGGATTGGAATTATATTAACTATCATCCTTCTTCAGCTAGTCATCAAATTTTCCAATAATTCCACTGTCTCGACTAACATAATGGAAGGGACACCTTCGTGCAGTCTTTCCTTCTTTCCAATCTTGCCCCCTTCGCTTTTGTTTAGGAACAACATAAGGAGATTTCAACCAAATACTCTCCAGACGAATCCTTTTCTCTTTTTTAACTGGTTTTCTTTTTGGTTGCTCTTCCTGTTGTTCCGTCACAACTAACTGCTGCATTTCAGCAACAGGGGAAGATTCCACAGCCATGCTAGCACCTACTTCAACAACTCCCTGTTGTTCAGCAGCAGGGGGAAATTCCATAGTCCCTTCTGTACTACCCATTGAAAATGAACATATGTTGAAGTTGGGAATATCACTGGTGTCCTTCATAACATTAGGGGACATGGAGATCTTCCTTCTTTTAGGATTTGGAAGAAGTTGTGATGCATCAGATGATATCTGCAAAAGCAAGGAAAATATATACATATATACAACTGATACAAAACACACATTAGGCAAAACAAAACAACTTGTAAATCGAATTGCAGAAAATAACTACCTGGTCTAAGTGCACAGATGGTGTTTGAACATATCCACTTCCACCGGGGTTAAATTTGCCTATATCTTCATGCAAAAAAAATAATTTAAATAATTCTGACTAAATTTTATAAAATAATACAAACACAATTCACACCTGTTTGTGAGCCAACAGGTGTGAATATATGTATTTCTCCTTTTTCATATAGCCTCAAAATCTCATCCATTTCTTTTGAAGCTGCATCCAATCCTTCTAAATAATAAAAATATACAAAAAATAAAATAAAGTATTTAAATTTCAAACTGTAAAAAATATACTTGGATCAAATTTAATAAATTCATGATCTATAGAATACCTTGACATTTGTCTCTTACTGTGGTTTTCTGCACGCATTTGTCGATATCAGCAGCTCCAGCTTCATTCAATTGTGCAGCAACATCAAGGAGTATTTGAGTATTCTCTGAAAGAATTTTATCAACTATATCTTTATTAAATTCAGCATCATCAGAGAGTTTTTCACTTGTATTAACTTCCACTGAATGTTCATAAAGAGGGGAGACAGATGACCTATATATATATCATACATATATATAAAAATATAGAAAATTTTTATACCTGTACTATGAATTTCCTGTGTCGCTTCACCTAGCAAAGCAATTTCAGCGCAAATAGCAAGTGCATCTGCAAACGGATTACCTCTCTCAATATTGGTACACACATCACTAGATATCCGTTGTTCAGTACCAATAGGTGCATGATCCCCATCAACACTTGGTGCATCTCCTTCATAATCAACACCTTTCTTGCTTCCAACATTCACAGTTGATAAATGTTCATCAACTACATCTTTGCAAGGTTGATCAACGCTGGGATGTTCGTTGTTAAATTGTCGTTCAACACGTTGATCTCCTTCAATAGCCACTCTAACAGGAGTAACATTTTGATGCGCTTCATCATGAGCAGCATTCATCACAGGAGTAATATTTTGATGCGCTTCATCATCAGCAGCATTCATATCCGATAAATTCTCTTCAAGATTGTGCTCTCACGTTTAGATGTTTTTTCAATTTTATGTGCGGTGATCCTCAAACCGCACATAATGTGAAAGTCTTCAAGGGTGAACGATACATTATGCCCAAAAATCTTGAAACTAATGGAGTTTCGATCATTGGTGAATATACGAGAAAGACACAAGCAATTAACCAACTTCATGCTGCATTTCAAGTTCTTCACAGCCAAAATGTATCGAAAAGTACCATTAGTTAACTTTTCTTCTTGTGCTGGAGTCAAGAAAGATTTGATCAAACTCTTCAAATCGTGGTTACCCATCTAGTAAGAACGGTAGTTAAACCAATCTCGAAACTCAAAATACCTTTCCCCTGCTCTTGTAGGAGGAACAATACGGACTGAAGAAGCTTTTGATTGTGTACGGTTTTTAGATGCTTTAGCTGCTGGAGGATTTGAAGAAGCCATCTGTTGAAAGAAAGTAAAAGATATCAGTTAAAAACATCATCTCAAAGAAGACAAAATCAGCAAATATAAAACAAAAATCTTCAGCTCCCAATATGTTGAAGGGTCACCAAAAACAAAACAAAAACTTCAGCTCCCTATATGCTGAAGTTTCAGCAAAACAAAGCACAAACTTCAGCTCCAAAACAAAAACAAGCTGAAGTACAAAACACAAAACTTCAGCTCCCTATATGCTGAAGTTTCAGCAAAACAAAGCACAAACTTTAGCTCCAAAACAAAAACAGGCTGAAGTACAAAACACAAAACTTCAGCTCCCACTTTCATAAAAATATAACAAAAAACACAAACAAAACTTCAGCTCCCTAGCTAAAGAATTTATAGAAATGTTCATTTAAAACAGACATACACGTTCAAAAACTTCAGCATATTACCAAAACAAAACACCAATAAAATTAAACATCAAAGCACAAATTTTACAAAGCACTATAGAACATGACTATCACAAAAAAAATAAAAATAATAATACCCAGAACGTAAAGGTACTGCAATGTACCTGTGATTATATGTAATATTATTGGCACACAAACAGTTGAAGCGATGAACATCAAAAAATAATGACGATCGTAAAAGCGAAGAACGGGAGAGAGAGAAAGAGAGTATTGCAAAGTATAGGAATGGAAGTAGAGGAATGGAGTTTACTTGAAGAGAGAGAGAAAGTAGGCTTGACTGCTTGTAAAAGGGTAAAATTGTCTTTTCGAAAGCCTTTTAACAAAATAACGGGTACCGATGCAAACATAAAAACAAAGCGTGTACAGGTTAAAGAGGAGCGCCTAAATAGGGCGCCCCATGCAATTTTTACAATTGACTACAATTCAAATATAATTACATTTTTCTAAAATATCTCTACATCCCTAAAATTAAGCCTAACCAGATGGACCCCAATTCAAATGCAGCCATTCAAATGAGTGAGAGATGTAATCTATATAATATGGGAGTCAAATGTGATAAATGTATGAGATTTGTTATAGCATATTTATCTTATATTATTATATTATATTTGTGCAATCTATACAATATAATAAAAGTAAAAAATCTGTTATACTATATAAACTATAGAGTATATTCATTGTATACTAATATATGAGTATTTAAGTATATTAATTTATTATATTATTTGAGGTATATTTATTTCTTGAATAGATAAAGTTAACGTATAGAAGAATACTATATATATCAAATAGTCAAATATTGATACACATAATAGAAAAGGAATAGCAACACACACATATATATGTCCACCGTATACCAAATATGTAATACTTAATATACCATTGATTATATGATGGAATATTAACATACTACAATATATGGTTCCTGAGTTGAGTATATTAATATATTGTATTTATTAAAAATATATGTAATATAGTTCTTTGCATATAATAATGGTATATAGAATATAATATTGAAAAATTAATAGTCTACACGGATTAGGTGAGACAGATTATTTTGAATTTAAGGGGTTATGTGTTAGTTGGCATAATCCCTATTTTCAAGTTCCATAATGAGATATTTTAGGCATATCAAAAATTTTATCTAATTTAATTAAAAAGTTAAAATGTTGTAATAAATTGTATATAAAGTAATTCTTTAAATATGATTATATTTCTTATAAATAACTCTTTAGATTGTTATATTCCGGGTAAAATTCTCCTGTTTAAAAAAGCTGTTATGAAACAATAAAAGAAGAAGAACAATATTGTAGAGAAAGAGAGAGAGGAAATTCTTATTGAATTTTGGGATGAATTACAATGGAAGAGAACCCCTTTATTTATAGGGAAAGAGTGACTTAGCCACCAAGTAACAAACCCTAGAATCTCTCTAGAATATAGACATTCACCATAAATAGAATTCTATTTATAACACTCCCCCTTGAATGTCTATTCAACAAATAATGTGCCTCATTAAAACCTTAACTAAATAAAACCCAATGGGAATTAAAAATTCTAGAAAAGGAAAAAGAGTACGTGTTTAGAAATGCGCCTTTTGGTTGTCTCGTTAAAAACCTCGCAAGAAAAACCCACTGGGACAAAACCTTGTAAGGGAAAAAGAGTTCAACGCGCATTAACTCCCCCTGATGAGAGCATCAATTCACATCATTGAGCCTTCGCATCCCAATCTTGTGTATTTGCTTCTTGAAGTTTGACATCAGTAGAGATTTGGTGAACAAATCAGCCATATTATCACTTGAATGAATATGTTGCACCTTGAAATCATCATTCTTGTATATATATATAATGTCGTCCAACAGCCTTTTCAGTGTCTCCATAGAGGGAAAAATTCCCCCTATCACATTATCATGCTTATAGTTATAGCAAGATATATATGTGCACAAATTGCACGTAGGATGTAGTACTTCATGACCAAGAATTGTATATGCTTTAAGCAATATCCTTCAAGAATTGTCATATAAGTCATATAATAGACTTTAATTAGATGCATATCAAGTTCTCATGTCATACTAGACAAATCAGATATCGAAAACTGATTGCACATATCATTGACTTTATATTTTCAAGTGTTTGAACTGCAAGTCCAAATATTTGTCTTTCATATGAAACCAATTCTATTCGAATTGTGTCTCTTCTATTTGGCCAATATTTTTGTGTCAGTATTCGACAAACTTAAGTCCTCATCTATACTTAGCGTTATTATAGATGTCGTCGACGAACATTTTATATCGGTTCCAATATTTTTTTTTTCCATAAAGACATAACATAGAGATCTCTTCATTTATATTTTCAGGTACCTGAACCTCTCTTGAGATTTTATGAAGTGTTATGTCATGTGATCTTCTAGATCACTTGCTCCTTTATTATGATCATTTTGATCATTTGCTCATCTTCTTTATCAAGAAGTTTATTTGAAACCGATCTGTCTATACGCTTTAAGCGTGCCATAGACATTGTCCTTCTAGGACTTATTCTAAATATGAGCATTTTCAGTGAGAATATAGTTACTTTCTTTAGGTCAGCAAATGCGTCTGGCAGGCTTTGCAATAGATTCCAGATGAATTATCTTTTTATGAACTTCAAGTTCATATTATCTTATTCGAGGATCTAGATGGACAAATGATAATTCTTTCCACGTAATTTTTTCTCAACTGTTTATCATGTCTCCCCCTCATGTTAGAAAAACTTTCTTCCTCAATTTTGGGAATCCATCTTTGTCCTATTATGGTGTTAATCAAAATATACACCGCACATCAATAATAACAAGATGGAATTATTTGGTTCCTGACCCTGAACCACTTGTGAGGGGAGAATGTAATATACTTTTGTATATAATGTATATCAAACTAATATAAACAACTTAGTTCTCATAAGTAATGGTTTAGCTATTAAGTGGAGGCACTCAATAAATCATTTTGCTAAACCAATTGTGATATAACCAACTTACCAAGATAAAGTCTTGAATAGAAAATCTGGAAATTATGCTCTAAATTAAATTATTGAGCAAGTTATCTCGCAAACAGCAGGTTGCGGGTTAATAATAATTGCACATGTAACCATCTCATAGATGAATCTTATGTGGTATACATGGTAGTGAATGGGCCCATATTCACCTTTGATATTTCCAGCATTCATGGAACTCAATCACAATTTTAGTTGGTCTATTAATTAATGAGAACAAGTAACATAAGAGAATTCATAAAGAATTTTCTAGTTCTTTAATATTTACCCATGTGAATTCTCTTTTATTTTTGTACATCATACTTAAATTAATATGGTTAAACCAATTATGTCAACTGAATAAATTATCAATATTCATAAACTTCAAGTTTATACCATGACGTGTGCAATTATCAATAAACTCCAAATTTATTATGATACGGGTTTATATATCAATAAACATTCACTTTATTGTGGTATTCTTTTATTTGTGTAATACAAACTGGAGAATAAAGCGGGTAACTTTAACATACATATTACCCCGCTACAAGTTGTAGTAATTGAAGATATTAATTTTTTTTCTTTATTTATAGTCTCAATATATTCAATCACTTTCACGAATACTTTAGAAACTCAATAAGTTTCTTTGAGACTTACCACAACACAATAAATTGACATGATAATCAATTGTATTCCTCCAAAATAGTAATAATTGGCTCTTCCAGAGCTCTCAATTAATTTTGTACTACCACATATTCATCAATATTCATATGGTGAATATCTCTTTCAAGGAGAAAGTTATAAATTATGGTCATTGTCAAAATTATATGCAAGATCTGTTTCTTGCATTAGTGTTATCCTTTAATAATCACATTGTCAAAATAGTTTGGCGTACAATAGGTACGTGACCAATGATCATTCATGCCATAATAATGACATTATTTTCTTATATCATCTCAAACCTCCTTTTAGAGGTGAGTGTAGTATATTCACTACCACTAGCACTTACATATTCTTCCAACAATGAATATGTATTCATAAATCAGATGTTGTCACATTCATATCATGAATGAACCATAATCATCTATATGTGCTTTACGAATTTCATGTCAAATTGATGACAAATATAACTTTCAAATAGTGAAAGATTATTTTGAGAATTCTTAATATTCCCATTATCATAATGATGACGATTATAATTTCGTCTATCGCCACGTCCACATCCATTGATATCTTCGTGGTAATAATTTTGTCTTCTTTCAGTCTTATCATATATTGCTATCACATTCTCTTAAAGGGAATGAGAATGAAGCAAATTTAATGGGACGGTTTTCCATATCTTTGCCCACAATCATACATGATTTGATTATGGCAAGGCATAGAAATTTTACCACTTGGGGTGGTTATAATTTCTTGCAAACTCTATAGGAGTTAAAATCAAAGTTTATTGTCTTTGCTTGTATTTAAAATCAAATTATAGAATTTCAAGAATTTAAAAGAGAAAAATAAAGTAAAATACTTACCTTAAATTCAGAATTTAATCATGAAGAAAGTTCATGGAGAATTGACAATCATTATGCTCACTCCCAAAGCTTCTACTCAATTGATTAGAGTCTCGTGCTGATAATGTGTTATGAAACAATAAAAGAAGAAGAACAATACTGTAGAGAAAGAGAGAGAGGAAATTCTTATTGAATTTTGGGATGAATTACAATGGTAGAGAACCTCTTTATTTAATGGAAAGAGTGACTTAGCCACCAAGTAACAAACCCTAGATCTCTCTAGAATATAGACATTCACCATAAATAGAATTCTATTTATAACAAAAGCAAAATTGAAAGAAAAGAGATAAGGTATTGCCAAAAGAGTTCTTATTAAAGTAATAGACATTAATGTCAGTACTCCTCCCCTATTTATTCTCCTACAGTCCTATTTAATAAATAAAGTTGTTTCTTTGTTAAAAAAGTGCTTCATGTTATAAATAGTATTTTATTTACATTGAATGTTTATATTTCAGAGAGACTTTAGGGTTTGTTACTTGGTGGTTAAGTCACTCTTTTTTATAAATAGATGGGTTATATTCCATTGTAATTCATCCCAAAATCAGTAAGAATTTCCTCTCCATACTTTTCTCTACAATATTCATCTTCTTCTTTTATTGTTTCATAATATGTTATCAGCACGAGCTTTTAACCAATTGAGTACAAGTTTTGGGATTGAGCATAATAATTATCAATTGTTCCATTAACATCCTTCACGATTAAATTCTGGATTTAAGGTAAGTATTTTACTTCATTTTTCTCTTTTAAATTCTTCAAATTCTATAATTTGATTTTAAATACAAGCAAAGACAATAAACTTTGATTATAACTCTAATAGAGTTTGCAAGAAATTATAACCACCCAAAGTGGTAAAATTTCTATGCCTTGTCATGATCAAATTCATGTATGATTGTGGGCAAAGAAGTGAAAACCCATCCCATTGAATTTGCTTCATTCTCATTCCCCTTAAGAGAATGTGATAGCAACATGTGATAAGTCTGGAAGAAAATAAAATTATTACCGTGAAGGTATCAATGGATGTGGACGTGACAATAGACGAAATTATAATCGTCATCATTGTGATAATGAAAATAATAAAGATTCTCAAAATAATCCTTCATTATGTGAAAGTAGTATTTGTCATCGATTTGACATGAGATTTTGTAAAGCACATATAGATGATTATGGTCCATTCATGATGTGAATGTGACAACATCTGATTTATGAATACATATTCATTCTTGGAAAAATATGAAAGTGCTAGTGGTAGTGGATTGATGATAGGCTATAATTACGTATTTTAGTCGCTTATTACACTATATTTTACTGCACTTTAATTGAGTTTGAGCTTTAATCTTTAGTGTTTTGCACTAATTGTGTTTTTTATGCTTTGTCGGAGTGATTCCGAGCTATGTAGATGTTATGGAAGATTTCAAGTGATTTGAAGCTTTGAAGTATGAGTAAAAGCCCAAGGAATTAAGTCGGGATCATGTTTGAGGATCAACATATGCTAGTTAAGAACGAACATAGAATCGAGTAAGCATATTGCGCACTGTCTATTAAAATGCATATAACTTTTCTCTCAGAAATCCATTTGAGCTCCACAATATATGGTTGAAAATCTAATTCAAAGGGATACAACTTTCATGTTTTACGTTTATCCAATTTCCAAACAGAACAGGGTGAAAAATGCGCGACACAGAACACTGGCCAAAATCCGCGGCCAGATCCGCGGTTGAATTCGCGGCTGCGGGCGGGATGCCAGGAAAAATGTCTTTTTTCGCGTAGGAGAAGGTATAATTATTTGGGACCGACCCTAATTGGTATATATATATATATGGAAAAATGGTACTTTTGACAGACATTTGACATAATTTAGAACTAAGCAGGCTAAGGAGACCGGGGATTCGACCTAAGAAGGCAAGAACACACTAGGAGCGAGGCGGAGAATTCTTCTACGAGTTTTTCACTTCCTTCTTCCTATTTCCATTATTGGTTATGAATTCTAGTATTGTATTTATGCATAATATTATTATTAGCTAATTTGTTATCTAGGGTTTTGATAGAACCTCTTGGAAGATGAATTCTTGTTATGTTTTAATATAATTTAACCTTTGAATTTGTCTATTTGTTCAACTACGTGTTTATTTCAGTTGATTGAATGGCCATCGATTGACTGTGCCTATTTATTATGTGTTTCTTGAGAAAGGATACATATTTAGGTGGTTGTGGAACAACGTCACTCCTAACATATGTGAGAAATCAATACAGCGGGTTTAAAGGTAGGTTAAGAAATAACAAAGTCTTGACGTGGTCATAATGAACGATTAGATAAAACCAACTAGCGTAGTTCGAGAGAATATGTCTAGTGAATTATTTTAGTTACTCGAGAGAGAATTACGGCACCTAAAGTGCTCATGATCAGTAGAGAATACATAGGCGAAATTGTAGGAAACATAGCGGGAAGGATTCCAATATTTGGGAAAATCATAACTCAAGACCTCCTAATTTAATCTCCAACCCTTAGTATCTTTAGTTGTTAATTTACTGATTTAGTTTCTTAGTTAATTAGTTAGGTGTAAGAATCTTAATCTTTATAGCTTAAAAATCTACTTGAGCTTGTCTTCTTAACGATATTGAACAATTATGGCGAAACCTTAGTTCTCTATGGGATTCGACTCCGGACTCTTAGACCGAATTATATTTGCAGCGACCGCTTATCCTTTTTTAGAACTAGAGTTAGGCGTGATCAAATTTTGGCGCCGTTGCCGGGAACTAACATTATAGCTGTAGGTGTACATATTTCTAGGTTGCAAGTTTGAACTTTTATTTTTGTATTCTTGTATCTGATAATTTTTTAAATTTTTATTTTTGACTTGAGAGACATGGCATCTTGGAATTATGAGAGTTTTGATGTTGGTAATTATACTTTTGATCCTCCTTATGCATATTGTAGAGGAAACCACCCATTGCAAAATTGTCAAAATATTTTCGAGAGCGAGTTATGTGCACCAACTCAATCTTATGTGTGGAATGTGTGTGATATATGTGGTGGTCAAGATGATCATTTTCATGGTTGTGATTATATTTCTTATCCTCCCCTAATCTCTTGCTATGATGGTTCTACTTTTTCTGGTGAAGTAAATAGGAACAAAGAACCCAGGGAAGTTGGCCTGAAAGAGATCAAAGATATGTTCTGGAACAAAATAATGAGAAACAACTGCAGATAGAAAGGCAAGAGGCAACCATTCGCAACTTAGAGGCTCAAGTGAGTCAAGTGGTTGAAGCTTTTAATGCCCAGCAAGGCAACTTGGATAGTAGTCAAAAGGAGCATGTATTAGATGCAGAAATCGAGGTGCTAACGGAGGAGGTCAGAGTAGAAAACCAACAATCAATCGAACTAGATTTTGAGGATGTCGATGTTGTAGAAGATATAGTAGAGTCAACCAAGGACATTGATGATACATATTTAGCTGACTCTAGTGTCATATGTGTTGAGAATATTGACAGTCCCAATGTTCATGTAGTTGAGCGCATTGGTCCATACTCCAAGTACTTTTCCACATTGTGTTTGGATGATGATATAGAAATAGAGTCATCCGAGACACATGAGGAGTCAATAAATGAGGAACAAGGTGCCTACATTCTGGAATTCTTCTTACTAGAATGTCGGAAGTACACACCTCACCTAAAGGCCAAGAAGTGTAGAATACTACATAGTTTCCTTGGGCCAGTTAGATTTTTTCCACCACCCTAGGAGCATAATCATAATCTTGAATCAAAATTGGGGGTTCAATTCATAAGCTCGAGGTGGAGGCAAAAAGTAGTTCATGTCGTGCCACGACATTAAATCAAGCGCTTGTTGGGAGGCAACCCAGCTTTACTTTCTATTTTTTTATTATTGTATTGTTTTTGTAGTGTTGATTTTTTATTTTCCAAGAGCATGGTAAGAAAAGCTATTGGAAGGATGCAACAACAAACCAGATGGTTGGAACTAAGTTTGAGGTACCCGCACAAAGGACCAAGCCTGGGAGAAGTCTGAGTACCCCATGAGTTGCTAGTGCTTCGGCGTTTGGCCTACCAGGGAGTTTCTTTTACCCTCTTATAGTTATGATGTGCATTGGGGACAATGCACAATTTTAAGTGTGGGGTAAGGAGATTATCTGGGTGACTTTTTATGCTGCTTTACTTGTGTTAGTTTGATTGAATAATTTTTTTTTTACAAAAATAGAAAATATTGGACTTTTCCCGATGATGGATTATTAAACAATTTTCTTGAGGGATTTAAGTCGAAAGGAAAGACAAAAAAAAATTCTTTTGTTAGGTAGTGTAGAAACTCCCCCTTGATTTTTCTTTGCGCGGTTCTTTTCCAAGGGTTTTGTTTGAACTAGGTGTAAGTGCTTTGAATTGAAGCAATATCTCTTGACTTTGTTATGAATTAAGAATAGCGAGTACTTTGGTTGTGACACTTAGGCTCGGTTTTTGACTCGTGTATAAGTACCTCAAATCATATAGTCTTAACTTTGCTTAACTGCTTTGACTAGAGTGTCTTGATGAGTCCAATTCTGAGTGAGTTATGTGCCATGTGTGTGTAAGGTTTTGTGTTATTCTGTGCATTGCATTTGATGCCTAGAACTTTCCTCGTGTGTTTGCAAAGCGAAATAGTAGTTTTGTTCAGTCTTGGAGGTGATATAGGTGTTCTATGTTGAGCCATATATATATATATATATATATATATATATATATATATATATATATATATATATATATATATATATATATTACCAGCCTAATTGTTATGTATTTTAGTTAACCCCTTTGATCTTGTAATCATGTTTCTTTTGCAACCACATTACAAGCCTTACCCATTTGTTTGAATTAACCATCTATTTGAATTTTCTAAACTCTCATGAGTACTTGAATTGTTATGAACTATATAAAAGTTAAAGTGTGGGGTGGTTGATTTGGCTTTTGAGTGGAACCAATGAAATAAGGAGAAAGGTGCACTGTTTTGAAAAAGTAAGAGCCACTTGAATTTTTTTTTTTAAAAAGGAAAAAATAGTTGTATTGCTGTGAGAAAAAAATACTCCTTGATAAGTGGTGACTCTTGATGTAATTGTGCTTAAAGAAGTAGGGGTAATATACATTGATGTGAAAGTGGAGTTTGGTTTGACATAAGTATGGGGTTTGAATGTTAAAGTATATGTATTAAAGTGCTTAGGGAGGTGTAGTCACTCTTATATCTAAATGTATCCTACCCGTCCCGCAGCCTACATTACAACCAAATAAAGTCCTACTTGATCCTAAACTGAATGAGCTCGATTAGTAGAGTAGTACACTACGGGCAAGCCTATGATGCATATTTTGGGACATCTGAATGNCAACAAACCAGATGGTTGGAACTAAGTTTGAGGTACCCGCACAAAGGACCAAGCCTGGGAGAAGTCTGAGTACCCCATGAGTTGCTAGTGCTTCGGCGTTTGGCCTACCAGGGAGTTTCTTTTACCCTCTTATAGTTATGATGTGCATTGGGGACAATGCACAATTTTAAGTGTGGGGTAAGGAGATTATCTGGGTGACTTTTTATGCTGCTTTACTTGTGTTAGTTTGATTGAATAATTTTTTTTTTACAAAAATAGAAAATATTGGACTTTTCCCGATGATGGATTATTAAACAATTTTCTTGAGGGATTTAAGTCGAAAGGAAAGACAAAAAAAAATTCTTTTGTTAGGTAGTGTAGAAACTCCCCCTTGATTTTTCTTTGCGCGGTTCTTTTCCAAGGGTTTTGTTTGAACTAGGTGTAAGTGCTTTGAATTGAAGCAATATCTCTTGACTTTGTTATGAATTAAGAATAGCGAGTACTTTGGTTGTGACACTTAGGCTCGGTTTTTGACTCGTGTATAAGTACCTCAAATCATATAGTCTTAACTTTGCTTAACTGCTTTGACTAGAGTGTCTTGATGAGTCCAATTCTGAGTGAGTTATGTGCCATGTGTGTGTAAGGTTTTGTGTTATTCTGTGCATTGCATTTGATGCCTAGAACTTTCCTCGTGTGTTTGCAAAGCGAAATAGTNCTACTCTCTTTTGTTGTGTGAGGGTACTTGATTCATGAAGGAAAGGTAATGTCAGTGACCTCTACTTGTAAGTCAAATTTTGAAGTGAATATGTGAATAATGTGTGGTACTTGTAAGTCAAATCTTGAGGTGAAGATGTTACGCATTTGTGCTTAGTCTATTTTAAGTATTCTTGGTGTGATTAGTTAGGAGAATTGTTTAAAAAGGTCATGTCTATATAAAGTGTAGTTTGATTGCTCGAGGGACGATCAATGGTTTAAGTGTGGGGTGTTGATGATTGGCTATAATTACGTATTTTAGTCTCTTATTACACTCTAATTTACTGCACTTTAATTGATTTTGAGCTTCAACCGCTAGTGTTTTGCACTAATTGTGTGTTTTATCCCTTGTAGGAGTGATTCCGAGCTATGTAGATGTTATGGAATGAATTCAAGTGATTTGGAGATTTGAATTTTGAGTAAAATCCCAAGGAATTAAGCCGAGATCGTGTTCGGGGATCAAGGGATGATAGTTAAGAACGAACAAAGAATCGAGTAGGCATATTGCGCATTGTCTAGTAAAATGCACATAAAGTTTCTCTCAGAACTCCATTTGAGCTCAACAATATATGGTTAGAAAGATAATTCAAAGGGCTACATCGTTAATATTTTACGTTTTTCCAAATTCCAAACAGAATAGGGTGAACAATGCGCGACACAGAACATTGGCCAAAATCCGCGGTTGAATCCGCGGCCGCGGACGGGCTGCCGGGAAAACTGTCCTTTTTCACGTAGGAGAATGTATAATTGTTTGGTACCAACCCTACTTGGTATATATACATGGAAAAATGGTACTTTTGACAGACTTTTGACATAATTTAGACCTAAGGAGGCTAAGGAGACCAGGGATTCAACCTAAGGAGGCAAGAACATACTAGGAGTAAGGCGGAGAATTCTTCTACGAGTTTTTCACTTCCTTATTCCTATTTTCATTATTGGTTATGAATTATAGTATTGAAGTTATGAATACTATTATGATTAGCTAATTTGTTATCTAGGGTGTTGATGGAACCTCTTGGAGGATGAATTCTTGTTATGTTTTAATATAATTTAACCTTTGAATTTGTGTATTTGTTCAACTACGTGCTTATTTCAGTTGATTGAATGGACATCAATTGACTGTGCCTATTTATTATGTGTTGCTTGATAAAGGATACATATTTAGGTGGTTGTTGGAAAACGTCACTCCTAATGTATGTGAGAAATAAATTCAGCGGGTTTAAAGGTAGGTTTAGAAATAACAAAGCCTTGATGGGATCACAATGAACGATTAGATAAAGCCAACTAGCGTAGTTCGAGCGAATATGCCTAATAAATTGTTATAGTTGCTCGAGAGAGAATTACGGCACCTAAAGTGCTCACGATCAGTAGAGAATACATATGTAGGGAACATAGCGGGAAGGCTTCCAACATTTGGGGAGATCATAACTTTAGACCTCCTAAATTTAATCTCCAGCCCTTAGTATCTTTAGTTGTTAGTTTACTGCTTTAGTTTCTTAGTTAATTAGTTAGATATAAGAATCTTAATCTTTATAACTTAGAAATTTGTTCGAGCTTATCTTCTTAGCGATATTGAACAATTATGGCGAAACCTTAGTTCTCTATGGGATTCGACTCCGGACTCTTAGACCGGATTATATTTGCAGCGACCACTTATACTTTTTTCGGACTAGAGTTGGGCGTGATCATGGATATAACACGCTAATCTCTAGAAAAAGGTTTGAGATGAAATAAGAAAATAATTTTATTATTATGGCATGAATGGTCGTTGATCACGTACCTGTGAGCATGTGATTTTTACTCGCCATATCGTCCTATAAAAATCTCAATAAATCAATTTATTTTATGAATTTTTGTTCGTATTTCAGTGATTAATTGTGAAAGATTTGTATTTTTTGCATATCTATAATTCATCTTTTTTAAAATTGTTAAAAATTACATCACTATTATCAAAGAATTACAAAGTTGTAAGTAACTAAATAATAGACGAATGATGGTTATTTAATGTAATATAGTTTTGATAACTAATTACTAAAAATCAATCATTTTTATTCCATAAATCATAGATTAATTAGAAATATAAAATTGATCCTTTTATTCTTGATTAATCTGTAAATAGATGAAAAATAAGGTTTAAATTAATTACTACATTTTT
>ML435396.1:0-68617 GCA_005239525.1 Nicotiana knightiana | reverse complement strand
GGCCCCCTATGAACCGGGCCGGGCCGGTTCCGGTTTTAACCGGTCTGGGCCGGTCCGGTTACGAGTCAACCCGGCCCGTTAGACACCCTTACGTTAATCTAGTTTTATAATGTCTTTTTTGATGGAATAAAAGTAAATTTTCGTAAAAAAAAGGGAAGGGTTAGACTCGTTCAAAATCAGCTGTCGGCCTTGTCGCCAGCGAACGCCCTTCATCCTCCGCGAAATCTTTCATTTGTTGTTCTTATTTGTTTGTCCTTTCTTTCCTTTTTTTTTTAATTTTAGTTTCTTTCATCAATTCTTCAACTCATTTTTTACTGTTAACCTTCAAAATTTTATAGCGCACAACTCCAACCAAAAACTTTGCTTCAGTTCACAAAAATAATAGAAATCTCAAAAACAGCTTATTCTCAAAAGGTACGGTTTTTTCATTTTTTCTTTATAAACACTTAAGTTCTTTTTTTTTGGGGCTATAAACGCTTGAGTTCAAACAAGTATACAGAGAAAAAACAACCTTCAAAGTTCTAATTCTTTTTTCAATTTTCTCACTTCCAAATTTCTCCCTGTATAGCTATCCAGAAAAAGAAAATGCATTCAAATTTGAAAGGTGAGATCAGAAAGAGATAGAGAAGAAAATTTCGTTCTAATTACTAGGACAAACATCAAACATATGAATTGCAATCTTATGAAACTTATTCTTGTACTTCTTCACATATACGAACGAAAATTTATGAAGAAAATCCTAATGGGAGCTTCGTCTTGAATGAGAAAATGAAAAGGAAATTGAAACTTGAAGGGGAACGGGTCGGGTCACGGGCAGATACACCTTGTGAAAAACGATATCACGTGACACTGCTTCGTCGAAATTTTATTAGATATGTATATATAAATAATATATATAAAAAAAATAGGTATAAACATAAACAAAGACACCATTTTTATTATATTGATTTATTCATTCATTCTTTATTTAAAATTTTATTGCCGATTGCCTAAAATTTTGCATACGTCCTTGGGATAATGGGCTAAAAGGGGTGGATTTGTATAGGAAATCGGGTTTTAATTGTGAATGGGTTATCTGATCTCAGCTTGCCACGCGTCATTTTTGGTTGGGCTATATTTGCTTCGTGGTGGTGTTTCAATTAGGGATGTTCGTGATTCGATTTAGATCGATTGTTCCCTAAAAAGAAATCAAATCAAGTAAGTCGATTTTTAAAATGTTGGAATCAAATCAAATCAATTAAGTCAGTTTTTTAGCGATACTGTTTTTGTCGGGTTTTGATCGATTTTTCGGTTATTTATCGATTTTTTTCTTAAATATAAGACATACACTACAAAACATATATTCCGGCGACTACATTTTCAGTGTAACACTATCAAACCGATTGTTCTTTGAGAAATCTATCATTTACTATGATATAATGATGATAACTGAATAAAATAGTGATGAGTAATTTAAGTACTCAATTAAAAATCGATTATTTTTAACATGAAATAATTCTTGTACTTAACAAAAGCAAACTACCAATCAAACTAGAATCTAAAGGCAAATAATTAGATTATTGTAATAGCAAAGAACTAAACTTAAAATACAAACGACTAATATGTACCATAACATTTTAGAAACTTGATATAAAAATGTACATATATATAGGTGTAATAATAAATTTATATAGATATTTCTATAATCGATTTGGTTCGGTTATTTTTTTTGTTAAAACCAAAACCAAAACAAAACTTAAAATATATCGTTTTTTTTTTTGTCGGTTTAATTCGATTTTCGGTTTGGTTTGATTTTTGGGATTCTTTTGGACACTCCTAGTCTCAATTGAGCGGATAATAAAACGGAGAGTATATTTAAATTATTTTTTAATAATAAAAGGATTTATTTAAGTTACCGCGCTGTGGCCTGTCGCATACATGCAACCTGATTTTAAGTCTATTCGTGTACCAAATGTGTAGGTACATGTGATGATGTGATAAAATCATCTTTTTTTTTCGTTTTTCAACGCGAAACAGTTTCAAGGACATACTCATAAATGTTATCTAAAATCATATAAACAGAAAATGGTTCAACCTCTCAAACAGGGTACGTAGTATTAGTATATTGTAACACCTTGTCCCTCTGCCACCACACAAAGAGGATTAGACATTTGGACAATTTAAACGAGCCTAATATAAAGTTTTGAGAATTCAGCTTTCTCATTGATATATAATACAACAGTAATTCATTTCCTCAAACTTTCTTAACTGCTCCTCGTTGGACTTTAAGCATTGGACTTAAAGACTTTAAGCATGGGGTTTAAAAGTCTAAGAGTGTGAATTGAGAAATGANAACTACACTTGTGTGTATAAATATAGGATCACTTCTTATAGCTCTTAAAAGGAGTTGAAGAGGATGTATCCTCGCGCCGTCGTCGTCGCTTGCTCGGCTTCAGCTTCGGAAAATGATCGATAAGATTATTTTTTGACAAAGTTTATTTAATTAATTATTTAATAATTAAATTAAATGTCAGTTAGTTCATTAACGGAATTAACTGAAATCCAAAAACGCTGCCTTTGCTTGTTTTCCTTCCTGAACAGACACTTTATTTTCCTGAACAGACATCACACCTCTTCCAATAGTTGCCTATAGTTGCCTATAAATTCTGAGGCATGGCTTAATTTCCAGACACTGAAAAACGAATTCCCATTTCTGAATACTGCATTCTACTTCGCAGTCTCTCTCTCTCTCAAATTCGTAAGTGTGATCTTGCTCCGTTCTTTGAGTTTGTTGGTATCCTGCGGTTGGTATTGCCACTGTTGCAGGAAGGTTATTCCGTTTCATCCTGAGAGGATTTAATCCATTACCTTGGCAACTTGTGAGGGGGTTAAAATTCCTTAAGAACACACAAGAAAATTGTGGACTCGAAATATTTCTTATCGTTTATATATATTTTTTGTTTCTTTAACACAGAGGCGATAATACTCCTCTCTTTATTTTTCCAAACCTCACTCTTAGCACATATAAAGTTAATGGCCATTTTATATAATTGGATCTTTGACAATTTTCTTTGGCAATAATAACAACTAAAACTAGAAGAAGATTTCAACCTCCAAGTCTATTAGGTCAAGGAACCACTTAATTGTTATTCTTTATCGAAAGCAAAGATAAATCAATATAAATCATCAGTAGTGCTTTCCAACTAGACAAATTTGAACTAGAAAACGACTGCAATAGTTGATAACAATGTCTCTCTCTTCTTCTTTTTCTTTTTCGGGGAAAAAATCAAAAACACCTTAGCTTTCGTGTCTTATTTGTGAACTTTTTGATCATGCCTAACTATTTAAGATTCTTTTGTGACATAGATTTGTCTTTTCAACTTTGATAGTTCTAAATACCTACTTCTGCATTTCGGCACCCCTACGTATGGACTGTTTATTTAATTGTAGACTAGTTGTGTGATGTCAAATGCTTTATATTTAGAAATTACTGTAATAAATACTTGAATTTATTTCCTTTTTTGGTCTGTTTCAAAAAAAATGATTCATTTCTAAGTTTGAAAGTAATTTAGCTGAAACTTATAATTCTACTCTTAATGAAAAGCTTTTATAATCACACAATTACTCTTGCCCCTTTTTAATTTGTTTAGGACCACAAATTTCAAAAGTCTTCATCTTTTCTTAAATTTCGTGCCCAATCAAATAGGTTCAGTATATGGAGAAACCATTATTCTAGATCATTTTTGGCTACAAAAAAAAAAGTGATCATCTGCATGATCGGGTGTTTTAATTAGAGTTTTGAGTAGTAAAGGTCGAAGATAATAGGGAAATTTGCACAAATATACAGCCCAAATATAACACACATTGCATATGTGTAGCCATATCCATCCATTTTATATCTTTAAAATTAAAACGAGAAAGAAAAAACCAATCATAACAAAAGAATCCAAGAGAAACCGGGCCAGGCAAATTCATTGTATTGTGACGCTTCCACTATCCAATAACTATATACAATATATTAATTGTGTGGAAAAAAAAAATAATCTTATAAAAAATGTTTGGAAAGAAAAAGTAAAAAAATAAAAGGACTCATAAGGCCAAACTCGCCCAAGTGAGTTGTCAGATCTCAACAAATAAAAGGGGACGAAAATACAAAATTATCTAACTTGAAGTACTTGATCTTAAATAAGCAAAAGATCTTTCTCCTGTATCATCCTTATCCGTCCCGCAAAACAAACTTAACGGCGACTTAACTGACTTCAGCAAATTCTTCGGCTTTTTCTCACCATTCTCTTCCTTTGGCGAACCGGGTTTATTAAACACAGGGGAGGTCGGTAGAAACCGGAACTTGCTTAACCGGTCATCCACCGGTTCGAACCGGTACCCCGTGGTTGAACTTCTCTCTGGAGAAAACGGCATATTAGAACTCAAGTCTACCAATCTTTTACGTACATCATCAGGTAACCTTAGAGTAAACCTCTCGAAATTTTCACCAGGTTGAATCAACGAGTGACCCGTCGAGTGAGATCGAGTGAACATCCCAAAAATCTTTGGCCTTCTTGGTGTTGATTTTGGTGCAAGGTGCCGAAAATCAGGTGTCTTACTTCTTGCCTTACTGCTACTATTTGGAGTAAGGGGGCCGTAGTTGGGTGTTTTATTTCTTGGTGTAGATTTCGTTGAACAAATATGAGTAGGTGTTTCAGAAGACTGATGGTTCATCACTTGTTGTGGACTAGCAGTCACGTGAATATCTATTACTATGTCGCTTCTTTCTGTTTCTTGAATCGTCTCTTGCTGTTTACCAGAAGGTTTTGTTTCGAGATTTGCACGGCAAACGGGGCAAGTGGTACGAAAGGCAAGCCAAGCATCAATACACTCAAGATGGAACACGTGGCAACAATTCGGAAGAAGACGAAGAGTTTCTTCATCTTCGAATTTGTTTATGCAAACAGCACATTCTAGGGTAGATGTGTCCAACTTTAGGGCTTTGACATCGGAATAGACAAATACAGGGAATGTTTCAATGATATTTGGGTCAAGTCCACGGGAAACAGGTCGGTGCCGGAAGAAGTAAGAACCCAATGGTTCGTCAGGGTTCATGTGACGTATATATAATATGATGATAACTGCAACCACGAATAATACGACACAAGCGAGTACTATCGCTACCGCTGGGCTGATTTTAACATTTGAGTCCAACGTTGATGAAGCTGAAGATGGTGTTGTCGCTGAGACTCTGCCAGTTTTGGCCATCGCGTAAAGCAAATACAAGAAGAAACCACAAATGATATTTCTCTCATATTTCATTTTTCCTCAAAAATTGAATACTACTATTAATCTGAACGCCGGCAGTGTTAACTTGTAGAGTGAAAAGGAGAGGGGCTAGATGGATAGTTGTAAACGCCGGCAGTGTTAACTTGTAAAGTGAGAAGGAGAGGGGCTAGATGGATAGTTGTAAACGGCAAAAGGTGGATATAATGGATTTCTTTTGGATATACTATTTATGTTACTGGTGGAATTGTTAGGAGCTAAATAATTATAAAATAAATCTTCAACAACGATAAATCAAAAAATAAAAAGAAAATATATGAAAAGAGATACAAATATTTTAGGTAGTTCGGTCATTTGACCTACGTCTACAGGCAAGGATTAACAATCAATCATATATTCTTACTTCTTTTAATATATCGGCGGTAGGTCTAATAAATTCACAAATGAGTTTTAAGCAGTGTAAATAATGTTTTTACCTTATTAAGAAAAAATAGTCTACGATATAAAAAAAAGAGTACAAAATATTGAGAAAACAGCAGAGACAAACTCAAGACAAGCGGCTTGAATATAGTCTTTTTACTATTTCTTTTATTTTTATTTTTATGTTTATTTTTAGTTCGATGTAATAACAAGACCGTGAGCCTCAACAATACCTTACTCGACTCTCTAACTCACCATTCTATCCTTCCGTTTTTCACTACTACAAAATTATTGAAACGGTTATTCTGCGACGGTTACACAATTTTTACAATAGATATTGTTTTAGAACGATTTTAATCGTTCCAATAGAGTCAAAAAAAATTGGGATACTTCTAACGCATAATCATTCGAATAGGATAGTAACTGTTACCAATATTAAAGCTACGAAGACGATTTATAAATGATGGGGGTTGTTTATGGGAACAATTTGATAAAATAAAAGTATATACTAGGATGGCTTATTTTTCCCTCCTTACTTTTCGTACTATATAATTATTAACAAGAAGATAGAAATAAAATAGATAACCCCACCAGCATTTGAATAACTCCTTTTAATTTATTTTTTGATAAGGAAAGAATTAGTGATAAGGAAAGAATTAGAGTTTAATTAGGAATGTGTAATATTTTCCTTATTACCTTGTATATTTATTTTCCTTGTTTAGGTCTTGGTCTCCTATTAGGTTTAGGTTTTCTTCTCCTATTAGGTTTAGGTTTTCTCTTATTTCTCTAACTTCTTTGTCTATAAATACTTGTGGAATTAATGAGAAGAGCAAGAGTTTTTCCTCCAATATTGTTCTTTGTCTTCCGCATCAAATTTTTCATTTTTTAAGTTAGAAAACATATGAAATTGCCTTTCGTCTCTCTCTCAAGTCTCAGAACCTAGAAAAAATCGTCGTCGACAAAACTGTACGGCCTACTCCGGTGTCACAATCCAAAATTTCATCTAAGGGTTGTGTTGGCGCCTAACATCACTGGCTAAGAAAGCCTACACACAACTGATGAAAATACGAAAGAAATAGTAATTTACAACTAACGACATGATAATAGGAAAGTAAAACCATTTCATAAGTAATTAACAAGACAGGTCTAAAACCAACAACTACGCAATCCATCCCAAGATGTAGTACCACAAGTACATGAGATTCTAAAATTTTCTATATATACTATTCTGAAAGAAAATACAATATTGTCCAAAAAATGAAGACAATATAATAGAAATAAGAAAATAACTCTAAAGCCTGCGAATGAGATGCAACTCTACCTTGAATCACCTATGGTATCCGCTAAGTAAGCTAGTAATTTTGCAATTCTTCTTTAGTAACTTTTATATTTTTCTTGATAAAAAACAGTTAATTAGTATTTTTATCTTGGTACTTTTATTTATCTTTTCAAAGAAAAATATAGAGAAAGTAAAAGAGGAAACAAAAACAAGAGCCAATAAAGCCTCTCACGGAACCGCATGCGACTCACACTCTCTTACGCATAATCTTTGCTTTCAAACAATTATTTCCTTTAAGAAAACAAATATCTCCTTTCACTTGGCACGATGTACGTTTTTTCCCTTTTTTTTTTAATTAATCACATTTTCTTGCATAGGATACCACACATTCAGTGGCGTACGCACAATATTTTGCAAGCGATTTCATATTCAAAGAAGGAAACAAATAGCCTAATTACTATTCTCTCTGGTTCATTTTAATTAATTTTTTATGGTCCACAATATTTAATTTTCATATATCAAGAAAAAAATAATTTCTTTTTTTCAAAGTCGCTCTTAGAGTAAAGAGTCTAAGGTTATTTGTTGTATTTTTATTGAACAAATTAAGGTCAATATGATCAGTTTTATTTTTAATTAATGTTAAAAAATAAAATTTTTAATATATATAAAAATAATCAAAAATTATTTAAATTAAATCCGAGGGAATATATTGTTTATTTTCTCCTCAACATAAGCTAGATTGGGCGTTGACCCGCTGATTATAACTATTTTTTGTTTATAGGAAGTCGGGAGTTCAAATCCTGCTCAACCCACTTTTTTACCCAAACAAAATAAGTTACTTCTTCTATTTCAATTTAGATGACATAGTTTGATTCAGATTTAAGAAAAAATAATTTTTAAAATTTATGGTCCTAAAAACTTAAAGGGTAAAAAATTTATGGGTCATGATATTTGTGTGATTATAAAAAGTTTTTATTAAAAATAAATAAGTAAAATAAAAAGTTTAAATTGAATTATTTTAAAATAGACTAGAAAGGAAAATACCTTATATAATTTAAAACAAAGTGAATATTAAGTTTGCCGAGAAGTACCTGCCGAAATCGAACTCTAGAACTTGAGAAAATGTGTCAGGCGCTAAAACCCTGGACCAAGAAGAGAGTTGTGTTAAGCGATGCCACTACTTCATCATATATACGCATTTCATAAAATTGTAGTATTGTTTGTATGGAATTTGGTAAAAAGATTTGACAAAGCAGTGTCACTATACGAGACACACAGACACACACACACATATATATATATATATATATATATATATATATATATATATATATATCATCATAAGTGAATTAGTTACTTCAGTTTATTAGGTTCGGGAACTCGGATAGTGCGGAATTTAACTAAATAATATTATAATGACAATAATAAAGATAACGCAACTTGATAATAATGGTAATTAAATTATATAAAGAAGGCACAAATTTAACGTAGTTCGGTCAAGGAGAACTAAGTCCACAAGCAAAGAAGAGCAATTTCATTATAGTAGGCAGAGCACAAAAGAGTGTATAAAATTAGAGTAAATATTCTAATCAATCTCAAATACCCCAAGAGAATAACCTCACAAGATCACTCCAAAAAAGAGTTCACACAAGTGTTTTCCAACACTTAACTCTCTTAGTAAATAATCTTAATTGCTAAAGGAGGAGGAGGAGAAGAAACAAGAAATGAATAATTCAAATCTTGTTGGTGCAATTCAAATGAGCCAGAATCGGCTCAATTTATAATCAAAGGAATTGGAGTTGCTTGGTTATAACTTGGCTAGCAACTCTCAATTCTTATGGCTTCAAATTGGCCACCAAGGCCTCTTAGAACAAGGCCACATCATTACAAATCTCCACATTCACCTAATTTTGGCTAATATAGTAAGTTTGCTTTATCTTCTCTACAAAAAAGCTCCAGTGGGCTAAATCATTCTTCATAAATGCCAACCAAGTTTACGCAAAGCTTGAACTTGACAACTGGAAGAGGCTTCGTAAACATGTCAACATGATTGTCTCTAGTGATCTTCTTAACAGAAACTTTTCCTTCAGCAATGGTTTCTCGGATGAAATGATATTTGATATCAATGTGCTTAGTCCTCTCATGATAAATATGATCTTTAGTCAAGTGAATGGCACTTTGGCATCACAAAAAATGGTAATACCACCTTGGTGTGAACTGAATTCAGCAAATAAACCCTTTAACCATAAAGCTTATCTGATCGCCTCGGTTACTGTCATATATTCTGCTTCGGTAGTAGATAAAGCTACTACATGTTGTAATGTAGCTTTCCAACTGATAGCGCAATCACCAATGCAAAATACATAGCCTGTCAGTGATCTTCTTTAGTCAAAATCACAAGCATAATCTGAGTCTACAAAACCAACCAAAGTGTTAGTGTTTCTCCCAAACTCCAAACATGCGTTTGAAGTATCTCGCAAGCATATGAGAATCCATTTCACTACCTGCCAATGTGCTTTACCAGGGCAAGCCATATACCTGCTTACCGAGCTCACTGCTTGTGAAATGTCTGGACGTGTACAAACCATTGCATACATAATACTGTCGGCTGTACTAGAATAAAGTACATATGCCATATACTTCTCTTCTTCCTCTGACTGCGGGGACTGAGCAGCTGATAACTTAAAATGAGCAGCAAGAGAGGTACTAACTGGTTTAACATTTTTCATGTCAAACCTCTCCAAGTACTTTTTCTAGGTCAGGAATAACATATTGGCTTTTCGATCTCTTTTGCTCTCCATGCCAAGGATTTTCTTAGCTGCTCCCAAATCATTCATCTCAAATTCACTTTTTAGCTGACTTTTTAAATTGTGAATTTCTGTAAAATCTTAGCAACAATGAGCATGTCATCAACATATAATAATAGGTACACAAATGAACTTTCATTTGACTTCCGGAAGTAAACACAACTATCATACATGCTTATCGAATAACCATGACCCAACATAAAGGAATCAAACCTTTTATACCATTATCTTGGATATTGCTTTAATCCGTACAAGGATTTCTTTAACAAGCAAATGTGATCATCTTTTCCTTCAATTTCAAATCTTTCGGGTTGATGCATGTATTTGTCCCTCAAGTTTGCCATGTAAGAAAGTTGTCTTAACATCAAGCTGTTCTAATTCCAAATCATACATGGAAACTAAAGCAAGCAAAACATGAATGGAGCTATGTTTAACAACAGGTAAAAAAATATCATTAAAATCAACTCCTTGTACCTGACTATAACCTTTTGCAACTAATCGTGCCTTATACCTCGCATATTCAACCCCTGGAATGCCATCCTTTTTCTTGAAGACCCATTTGCCTGATGGCGGGTTTACAAGAGACCAAGTACCATCCTTGTGGAGAGACTCAAGTTCTTCATTCATTGCTATCATCCACTTGGCTGAGTCAGCACCAGAAACTGCTTCTGAATATTTTGATGGTTCTCCAATTTCTTCAGTTTACTGTGTAACTGAAAAAGCAAATGCAACATAATCTCCAAACCTTAATGGTTGTTTACTTTCTCTTCTTGGTCTATGTTTGTCTATAGAATACTCCTCTTCTTCCGATTCAACTTTAGGAGTCTCAATTTCAGGAATTTCAGTTTCAGCTCAACTTCAGGAGTTTCTACTATATTTTGCTCCAAAGTTGATGAACTTGGCTCTGAAGGAATGCCAATATCAACCTCCACCTGCTTCTCTGTACTCTTCCCTTTATTTGTATTACAAGAACTAGAAGACTTTTTTCTGGAATGTAACATAGAGGATTCATCAAAGGTTACATCTCTGCTAATTATGAATTTTGGTGCCATGGGATCAGGATACCATAGTCGGTATCCTTTCACCTAGATGTATGTCCAAGGAAAATGAAATTTTTATCCCTTGGCTCTAATTTTCCATCATTTACAGGCATGTATGCAGGGAAACCAAATATCTTTAAATCAGTATAATTAGCAGGAGTACCTGACCACATTTCTTCTGGAGTCTTAAAGTTCAAGGGTGTAGAAGGAGCACGGTTGACAATATAACAAGTTGTAGAGATAGCTTCTGCCCAAAAGGAGTTTGTCAACCCAGTACTTGAAATCATACAACGAGCTCTTTCCAAAAGAGTTCTATTCATCCTTTCTACCACACCATTTCGCTGAGGTGTCATTCTCACAGTACGATGTTGAGCAATTCCTTCATTCTTGCAATATCCGTTGAATTCATCATTACAAAATTCCAAGCCATTATCTATTCTAAGCCGCTTAACCTATTTTCCCGTTTGCTTCTCAATCAAAACTTTTCATTGTTTGAAAGTTAAGAAAACATCACTTTTATTTTTCAGGAAATAAACTCAAACTTTCCTTGAATAATCATCAATGAAAGTTAACATATACTTGGCACCACCTTTTGATGGGTACGTGTAACGACCCAGTCCGTCGTTATAAAACATGCATTCTAATCGCTACTATTGACTTGTTATAGATTGGTTATTCTATTATTGAGATGTTAGAGTCTATAGACTTGAAATCGGAATGGTTAAATGAGAATTTAGTAGCTTAGTCTTTAAAAGATAGCCTTATAATAGAAAAAGTCAACTGATAGTTGACTTATTGGTAAACGACCTCGGAATACGGATTTTATGGCTGGGATAGCTTCGTGAGGTGATTTGGGACTTAGGAGGGTGTTCGGAATATTTTTGTGATGTTCGGTGTAGAATTAGGCTTGAATAGGCGAAAGTTAGTTTTTGGCGATTTCCGGTCGGCAGTGATAAATAGGCTATCGGGGGCGGAATGGAATTCCAACAGTTGGAACAAGTTCGTAATGACATTTTGGATGTGTCTGCAAAATTTCAGGTTAATCAGAGTGGTTTTGGATGGTTTCGACATCATTGGTGGGTTTTAGAATTTTCAAAGTTGTTAGGCTTGAATCCAATGTAAATTTGGTGTTTTGATGTTAGTTTTGGTGTTTTAAGAGTGCAACTAAGTTTGAATGATGTTATGGGATGTGTTGGTAACTTTGGTTGGGGTCCCGAGGGGCTCGGGATTGATATCGGGCATTTTTGGCCTTAGGGAAATCTGGTGAGTGCTGTTCTGGTGTTTTCGCACCTGCGGATGGGGAGTCGAAGGTGCGGTCCCGCAGGAGCGGGCAAGGCACCGCAGGTGCAGAAATTGGCCAAGTGAGGGGACTCCGCAGGTGCAAGGAATTTGTCGCACCTATGATGTCGCAGGTGCGGAAGGAGTATCACCAGTGCGGAATTGTGAGACCCCAGGGGAGATCGCAGGCGCGGAAGGGCATCGCACCTGCAAAGCCGCAGGTGCGAGTAAGTGATCGCAGGTGCGAGATCACTGAACAGAAGGTATAAAAACCAGCCTTCGCGAATTTTAGTCATCTTTCTCAATATTTCATCCGGGTTTGAAGTTTTTGAAGGGTTTTAAAGAGGGAATTCGATAGTTCTTCACCAAGGTAAGATTTTTGGACTCTAAACTCGTTTATATGTGATTAAAGGTCGGAATTATGGTGGAAATTAGGGAAAAATCAGTGTAAATTGGGTGATTAGGGCTTGAGATTTAGAATATTTAAAATGGTGATTTGAGGGGTCATTTGGACTCCGAATTTAGTGTTATTTATATGTACGGACTCGTGAGTTGACGAAGAACAATTTGGTATAAAAGTTTCTGAATTTCGGGACGTGGGCCCGGGGGGTCGGGTTTTGACCAATTTCGGGATTTTTGAGTATTGTGATACATTTTGATTGGGATTAGTTCCTTAGCATATTATAATAATTTACGTCTGATTGTTGGTAGATTTTGAGCACTCGGAGGCCGAATTTAGAGGCAAGGGCATTGCGGAGTAGTGTATTAGCCGGTTTTGAGGTAAGTAACGCTTCCAAACTTGGAACTGAGGGTTCGAAACCCCAAACTATTTGATATTTGCTGTTAATTAAAGTGACACACTTGCCAAGTGACGGGCATGCGGGCGTTTACCGAATATTGGTAGCCTGGCTCATCCCATGGTACTGGTTACATGTTATCTCAGATTGATATTCTACTGTGAATGTGGTAATTACCTTGAACGAAATAGAAATCATGCTAAGTATAAATGTTAAGGCTTCACACCGATGTATTTAGACCGGAATGGTCGATTATTGCTTTCATGTACTCAGTCCTGTTATAATATATATTTCATGCCGCAGTCTCTTAAGTTGCTAGTTTATTCTATATTATCATTGGTTTGAGCTGATTTTTCATATGTTAGAGCATTGTGAGTGAGACTGGAAGGTACTGACTAAGTGAGGCTTGGAGCCTGGTTTTGAGACAGTTATGAGGTTGGACTGCACACCGCATCGATCCTGAAATCATGCTTTCGTTGGCTTGATATAGCGCTTGGGCTGAAAGGAGCCCCTCTGGAGTCTATACACCCCCAGTGAGCGCATAGATATTCCGGAGATGGATTTCTCCGTGGTTATTATGTTTCAGAGATGGATTTCTCCGTGGTTATTATGTTTCGAAGATGGATTTCTCCGTGGTTATCATGTTCCGGATATGGATTTCTTCGTGGGGGGCTGGATTGGCCTTTTTCCTCAGTACTTAGTGACTGTGTCACTTGTGTTTATGTAATATCTGGAATGGACTTCCCTGGGCCTGAATGCCGTATTCTAGTACTGTGTGGACCACCTTATGAGAGCTTGATTAATGAGTACACATCATTCATGATTCTATATGCATTCTTGCTAGTATGCAGGGTTACAGACATATCTTGATACATCGTATTTATTTCCTGATATATTACTGTCATGTCCAATTTATATACTGTTGTTTGAATTTTCGGAGGTTTAGTCCGTCACTACCTCTCAGCCCGTAGTTTGGTTTTGTTACTACTAAGTTGGTGTACTCACGTTATCCCTGCACCTTGTGTGCAGATCCAGGTACAGGGGAGTTCAGCTCGGGTCAGGGAGCGCATCAGTTTCATCAGAGTTGACGAGGTAGCAGCTGGCGACCGTGAACTCGTCTTCTCTTTCCTTTCTACCTGTCGTACTTATTTTCAGACTATGTTAGTCATTTTTTTTTATTAAGTATTAGCAGCTCATGATTGTGTAACACTGGATCCGGGAATTGTAAGATTTGGTCTTTCGAATTTTATAAACTGGTTTTCCCAAAATACTGGGTTTATTATTATTGTCATTGATTTCAGAATTTGTTAAAAAGGGGCTTTTTATGAGAATTGTATTTAGTTAGATAAAATGGGTGGCTTGCTTGGTTCCACGACAGGCGCCATCACGACTCCGGAAATGGGTTGTGACAGTACGTGAAGGACCCCAAAGATCTCAATGAATGTAATCTAAAGTATCTTTTATTTTATGAATTGCTGGAGATTTGAAGCTGACTCTTTTCTGCTTCCCGAACACACAGTGTTCAAAGAACTCTATATTTTCGGTAATTTGGCCACACAAGAGACCTATTTTACTGAGGATGGAAAGACCTTTTTCACTCATATGCCCCAATCGCATATGCCACAATTTGGTGATGTCAGAATCTGATTTATCTTATGTTGAAACTGCAGCAGCACCTATTACAGTAGATCCCAGCAGAGTATATAATGTACCAGATCTGCGTGCTTTCATGATCACAAGAGCACCATGAGAAACTTTTAAAACTCTACCTTCACTTGTGTACTTGCACCCAAGAGATTCTAGAGTGCCCGAAGAGATGAGATTTTTCTTCAAGTCAGGAACATGTTTAACCTCGGTGAGAGATCTCACCACACCATCGTGCATTTTGATTCAGACCGTACCTTTACCAGTAACATTGTAGGCAACATTGTTGCCCATCAAGACAACACCGCCTTCAACAAATTCATATGTGCTAAACAAATTCCGATTAGGACACATATGATAAGAACAACCCGAATCTAAAATCCACTCATTGTTATATTTAAAACTATTATTAGTTTCTAGAAAAATAGTTCCCTCGGTTTCATCAGCAGCTACACTTGCTTCGGCAGGGTGTCAGTATTTTTATGCTCATTTTTCTTTTATGTATGCTTTTCTTTATTTTTCAATTTAAAGCATTCAAAAATAATGTGACCTTCTTATGAAAGTATTTGCACATGACATTTCTATAGCTGGATTTTGACTTGATTTAGGTCTCTCGCGACTTGAATCTTTCTTATTGGATCTACTTCTTACAAACAAGTCTTCCCCTTGGTTCCCACTAGTTTCCCCAGTAATATTTCTATCTATTTGTTCTTTTGATTTCAAAATAAATTTGGTATCTTTATAAGAGATATTATCCTTTCCATAAAGCATTATATCTCTTATATGCTTAAACGACTGGGATAAGGAAACAAACAATAATACGACTTGATCCTCATCTTTGATTTCAGCATCTATGTTACTTAAGTCAAAAATATCAAGATGTGTAAGTATAGAGGTACTTTCATTCATACAAAAGTGTAGAGTTTTTGCTTTAGGTAATGCCTGTTTTCTATTGTTCTTTTCATATAAAGAGTTTTCAGCTTTTCCCATATGCCCTTGGCTGAGCTTTCTGCAACAACTTCACTCAAAACCTCATTTGAGAGATTTAAAATGATACCTTCTTTTGCCTTTTTGTCAATGACAGCAAACTCCTCGTCCGTCATTTTATCCAACTTCTTATCATTTCCTTGCAGTGCCAAATCTATGACACTCTGAATTAGGATAGCTTCCATCTTTAATTGCCACATTCCGAAGTTCACACTTCGGTCAAATTTCTCAACATAAGTCTTTGTTAAAGTCATATTGACTACTAAAACAAATTCGGTTAGATTCTGCTCTGATACCAATTTGTTAGGATCGGGAACCTGGGTAGTGCAGAATTTAGCCAAAAAATATTATAATGATAATAACAAAGACAATTCAAGTTGACAATAACATTAATTAAAGCATATAAAGAAGGCACTAATTTAACGTGGTTCGATCAAGGAGGCCTACATCCACAAGTAAAGAAGAGCAATTTCACTATAATAACATGAGTACAAAAGAGTGTATAAAATTAGAGTAAATAATCTAATCAATCCCAAATACCTCAAGTGAATAAACTCACAAGATCACTCCAAAAAAGAGTTCACACAAGTGTTTCCAATACTCAACTCTTTTACAAAATAATCTTAATTACTAAAGAAGGAGGAGAAGAAACAAGAAATGAATAATTCAAATCTCTTTGGTGCAGTTCAAATGAGCCAGAATCGGCTCAATTTATAACCAAAGGAATTGCAGTTTCTTGGTTATAACTTGGCCAGCAACTCTCGATTCTTATGGTTTCAAATTAGCCAGGCCTCTCACAACAAGGCCAAAACAAGGCCACATCATTACACGGGTTTTCTAAATGTTAACTTTTCAATTCAGTTTCAACTCTATTGATTACAAAAGATAACTTCTACTAATAAAGTACTCCCTCCGTTTTATTTTATGTGAATCTATTTTCTTTTTGGCCCGTTCCAAAAAGAATGGTCCCTTTCTAAATTTGAAAATAATTTAACTTAAACTTACAGTTCTACCCTTAATGAGAAGCTTTTATAACCACACAAATACCCTACGCCCCTTTTAACTTGTTTAGGACCACAAATTCTAAAAATCTTAAACTTCGTGTCCAGTCAACATGTTCATATAAATTGAAACGGATGGAGTATAACTTATTCTTCTTTTTTTTTTTTGAAAAGAAAAAGTATTATTTATCACCACAAACAAATGCATATGTGTAGCCATCTATCTATTTTATATCTTAGAAATTAGAACGATAAGAAACAACCATTCTAGAAATTCATTCTACAATTGTTAATAACAAAAAAAAAACAAGAGAAACCAGGCCAGGCAAATTCATTGTATTGTGACGCTTCCACGGGGATTTGTAGTCGTACTCTATATTTGTGCCACCTTTTAACTTATACCTTATTTTAAAATTATTGATTATTGGTAGCCAGTTGATAAAAAATTCGTAATAATATGACAATTACGCCCCTGATAAATCGCGTGATCTGCAACCTCATTCATGAAAAAAGATCTCCTCTGCTCTCAACAACTTTATAAAAAAACCAGAAACTTGTCCAGATTCATCTTCAGAATCACACTTGCATGAAGTTGTTTCACCTTGAAGCTAAAAACTTCATGTTAATATAGCTTGAAATGTTTTACATTGAAGTTAAAACTTCATGCTAATACATGCTGAAGTTATTTATCTTGCTGTCTACAATTTTGTCATGAGTTTTATCCGAACTTTAGTCTAAACATGTTGAAGTTATTTAGTTCATTTGCTAAAACTTCAGTTTAAACATGCTGAAGTAATTTAGTTCATTTGCAAAAACTTCAGACTAAACATGCTTAAGTTTTTGTCTTTCAGTATGTAATTTTCTAATGAATTTTTGCTAATGCATGCTGATGTTATTTAGTTCATTTGCGAAAACTTCAGACTAAACATGCTTAAGTTATTTAGTTCATTTGCTAAAACTTCAGACTAAACATGCTCAAGTTATTTAGTTCATTTGCTAAAACTTCAAATTAAACATGCTTAAGTTATTTAGTTCATTTGCTAAAACTTCAGACTAAACATGCTTAAGTTATTTAGTTCATTTGCTAAAACGTCATGCCAAAACATGCTGAAGTTTTGTCCTACAATCTACATTTTTGTCAATAGTCCTGAAGGGCAAAATCGTCTATTTAAAATACTTTAAAAAAAGGGTATGGATGCAAACAGAAAAATAAAACAGGTATAAGTTAAAATTTGGTCGCCCTGTGCGATTTTTACTGCTTCCACTATCCAATAACTACATACAATATATTACTTGTGCGACCAAAAAATTCTTGTAAATTTAAAAGAAAAAGGAAAAAGTAAAAGGACTCGTCAGGCCAAACTCGTCCAAGTGAGTTGTGAGATCTAAATAAAGAAAAGGGGATGAAAATACAAAAATTATCTAACTTGAAGTACTTGATCTTAAATAAGTAAAAGATCTTTCTCCTGTATCATCCTTGTCCGTCCCGCAAAACAAACCTAACGGCGACTTAACGGACTTGAGCAAATTCTTCGGCTTTTTCTCACCATTCTCCTCCTTTGGCGGACCGGGTTTATTAAACACAGGCGAAGTCGGTGGAAACCGGAACTTGCTTAGCCGGCCATCCACCGGTTCGAACCGGTACCCCTTGGTTGAACTTCTCTCTGGAGAAAACGGCATATTAGAACTTAAGTCTACCAATCTTTTACGTACATCATCAGGTAACCTTAGAGTAAACCTCTCGAAATTTTCACCAGGTTGAATCAATGAGTGACCCGTCGAGTGAGATCGAGTGAACATCCCAAAAATCTTTGGCCTTCTTGGTGTTGATTTTGGTGCAAGGCGGGCGAAGTTGGGTGTTTTATTTCGTGGTGTAGATTTTGTTGAACAAATATGAACAGGTGTTTGAGAAGACTGATGGTTCATCACTTCTTGTGGATCAACAGTCACGTGAATATCTATTACTGTATCATTTGTTTCTGGTGACGAAACTGAGCTGACATTCTCAGATTCTTGAATTGTTTCTTGCAGTTTACCAGAAGGTTTTTTTTTGAGATTTGCACGGCAAACAGGGCAAGTGGTACGAAAGGCAAGCCAAGCATCAATACACTCAGGATGGAACACGTGGCAACAATTAGGAAGAAGACGAAGAGTATCTTCATCTTCGAACTCGTTTAAGCAAACAGCACATTCTAGGATAGATTTGCCAATCTTTAGGGCTTTGACATCAGAGTAGACAAATACCGGCAAAGTGTCGATGATATTAGGCTCAAGCCCACGGGAAACAGGTCGATGACGGAAGAAGTAAGAACCCATTGATTCGTCAGGGTTCATGTAACGTATATATAATGTGATGAAAAATGCAACAACGAATAATACGAGACAGGCGAGTACTATCGCTAACGCTGGGCTGATTTTAACACTTGAGTACTCCAACGCTGATGTTGTCGCTGAGACTGTGCCAGTGTTGGCCATAGCGTAAAGCAAACACAAGAAGAAACCAAAGATGTTAATTCTCTTATGCTTCATTTTCCTCAAAAATTGAAGTACTATTAATCTGAACTCCAGTAGTACTGTTAAAATGTAGTGTAAAAAGCAGAGGAGATAGTTAGTTGTAAAGGCAAAAGGTGGATATAATGGGGCTGCTGCTTTTGGATATATTTATAGTGTTGGTATGAGCTACCGCAAATTAAAGAGAAGAAGCTGTTGACTTATATTAAGTGGCCAGCACGAGAATGATCAATAATGTTTTGACTTTGGAGTGTAATTAATTGGTTTTTAAAGGTTAGGTACTTAAAAAAAAATTAAAATTTTGAAAGTAGTTATAATATCTGTTTTCCTGGCTTAAAATTGTGTCTAGAGAGGAGAAGGCATGAACCGAACTATCAAATGTCAATGGAGAGGAGGAATATTCAAGACACAAAATAGCCGGCCCCCTCTACAAATTTCTTAGAAAATCTTAGTCCCTCTGCTTTAATTCTTGTGAGCTAGTTTGATTAAATATCAAATTTTAAAAAATAAAACTGAAATTTATGATATTTATATGGTTATAAAAGTATAAAATTCGATTGATTATAAAATAAAAGCTTAAGGTTATTCAGTAGTTAAAGAGTGCTGTCGTGGTTCCCTGCTCTCTATAAACCCATTGAAAGGAAGGGTGTCGCCATTGACTTCTTACCTCCAATCCCCAGGATAGGATACCAAAATGTTAGGAATAATATTTTATTGGAACTTGAAAAAAATCTTAAAATTCAAACTCTTCATCTTTAATAGCTTTTGACCTTCGTCATATCTTAAGAGGTCGTTAATTTTTGAAGAACCTAATTGATGATCATGGAATAACACAATTAAAGAAATAAATATGTCCCATCTTTTACGCAAACATAACACCTACAATAAAGTCTTCTTATTTTTATTATTTAAGATGGTCCTTCAACTACTTTTAGCTGTTTCAATTTCAGTCGCGAGATGTTCATGGCATCCCACTCGTGGCAAAAGATTCATAAGCTTATCTTTGAGTAACAGTTGAACTGGTATTACTGGTCCATTTTCTGCTCTAGACACAAATTAAACTCCTTACAAAATTAATTTTTCTATGTACTTATTCTTTAATAAAACTATCCGGTTTCCAAAGCATTTGTGTTAACCCTTTATTTACCTGTAAAACCGTGCAATTAAATTTGTTACATGGATTATAGACAAGCGAACTGATTTGATCCAAAAATCGTAAATAAACAAAATTAAAAGTAAGACTTAGAGATTAAAATTGAAGAAGGTGACAAGCCTGACCTGAGAACAGCGTCTCCCAAGGTAGAAATGAGAACAAAATAAAAGAACAAATAAAGTTGTTTTAATTGAGAGAGAAAGCGGAATACAACATAAGTTTTGCCAAGATTTTCGTGTCTTACAATGGCTACTAAGCTTGTTATTTATAGTTATACCTAGGGAAATAAGATCCTAGGATCAAGCAACACTTAAATGACAATAAATGAACCATTGATGAATATGTAACGACAGTACATGAATGCAAATATTCTATGCAACGACTGCCCATTTAATGTTAGAGAATATTCTTCATTGAATAATATCCGATGGCAAAGATTCGAACTGCTCCCATTGACTAGACTACCTTCGGTGTATATCTGATACCAACTACAGATGTTGTTCCCGGTACTGGTAGTTACTTGACTCGCCTTTTACTTGTCTTCGGTTCCACGTGGCATATTATCATTCGACCATTTATTATGGACCAATTTTACCTTATACAGATAGTCCCCCTGCTTTCCGGTGACATATCTTTGTGTCATCGGGAAGTTGGTGAAGATCCCTTTCTTGGCGGGAAATCTTCTGAACAATCTCTGATGCTTGAAAGGATGCACGTCATCTCGCATTTAATACCCCGAACACATGTTGCCTCACAATTCAATAATATTTTCGTCGGTTCTCGAGATAATCATGACCACGATTTTTGTCGTCTATATATTTAATTATACTCATTATTTTACCTCTTTCACTTTTAAAATTTTCATAAGTTCATCATCATCTCTCCACTCAACCTCCTCCTGCTTAGAAAACACTCATCTTTTCTAACTTTCTCTAAAAACTTTACTACCTTCTTATTACCATGGCTTCTTTTACTGAATCTTTTAGAAACTCTGATCTTCTCTTATGTGGAGGCCCGAAGAGAAACAAAGACAAAGAAGTTGATGTTGATTCCGAGCCTCCCACTATAAACACCATCATACCAAACAGTTGAGTACCACCAATGACTTCCAGGAGAAGATTCTGTCCGCCTCTCCACAAACTTGGGTTGTTAGTAGGTACCCCTTCTCTATTCGCCCTTCTAGTATTTTTGTTGTGAAGGAGGACTGTGACTGCCCAGACATTAACATCCTTGCTCCGGATATGATAGAGCATGTTACCTTCACCAAGAAAGGTTTTACGTATGTCTATATGTATCTCTTCACCTTGGGTCGGCTTTCTTTAGGGATGAGTGTAGGGCTCGACCCCATGATTTTGGAGTTTTGCCACCAGTACCAGGTCTTATTGGAAAACATAGGCCCATCTATATGGTGAAAGCGGGCTTGCCTATGCCAGTTGTGCATGGAGACTTGGAAAACCCTAACCTTGGTACACATGATAAGTCTCTACTCCCCCAAAATCTTCTGTGGGGAAGTAATACATTTCAGCACACATGGCCACCACGTTATCCTTACCAGCGTGGATGATGACAATGATCGTGGGTGAATGGAGCGATTTTTCATCATTGCCACCAGGGACATCATCTCGGCCTCAGCTCTACCTTTTCCTGAGTCGTGGAGCCATTTTTGTAAGTTTTCGATTTATTTCCCTCCTTCTTGGAAAAATTATTTTCTGTTATTGTTGATCCTCCTCATTTCTTTTGTCTCAATTTCCCGGTGGACACCACCACGGGTGCAAGGTCTGGACTAGTGGATTCAGAAGATTCTAGAAATTACAACACGAAATCCTGCTGATGGAAGTAAATTGCCCTCAAATAAGGGTGGAAGGCCATGAACCATGGTAAACCGAGTCCCTTTTTTGCTTTTACCTTTGCACGAACATAGGTAACTTTATTGAAAAACTGTTGACTCCGTTTTCTCTTTTACTCGATTCAGGACTTCAGCAGGATTCTGTCACCTGCCCCGAGGTCGACATTTTAACTGACCCCAATGAGGGCAGGAGGGTGCTACAAAGTGCCCTTGCTTGGAGTAGTGCCCGCAGATATGCTTTTGGTGAAGGTTCTTCCTCTTAGAGTCTCTACCCAGAGAACAAGCAACCAAAAAAGTGACGTTCTTCTTCGGCTGAGACTCAAAATAAGAAAATAAAGAAGGCCATGACTGAGCCGGCCACAGTCACAGTGGTCATTGAAAATAAGGGGAAGCTACAGATGAAGAGGCTTCCCTTTAAAGGACGAAAGATCTTCTTCAGCTCAATCGGATGCTCAACCGGGAGAGCTTCAAAACCCGACCACAAGTGAGGTCCAAGAACTTTGGGGTGAAATGGAGATAGTAGAGGATGCTGATTCTCGTTTTTTGTCCCCTGTTGCTATTTCTAGTCCAAGGAGCTCGGACCCAGGTCCTCTTCTGCCTTCGAACAATGAGCAACCAATAATCAATGTTGATCATGTCGCAGCTGCTTCTCAACCTTCAACACCAACCACATTTACGCCCCTCGGCACTAGTTGTATCTTTGCCGCCAGCACCCACTACTTTTCCTCCACCTGAAGCGGACGCTCGAGAGAGGGATATTTCTTCTCCCTGGTCTCCCAACCATGGGAATTTGTGGCATAATTACTCACCCCTTCCCCATATCCCTAAGGGAGGAAAAGTGCTACTTTTTCAGTTTCAAAGGAGTGCCATCTGCTATCCAGGTCGGTGGAACTTGCAAAAGCCGTTGTCTTTAGAGAAAGATAAGAAGAAAATAGGTTCCCTTTCGGGGGACTGTTTGTTGAATAACGCCATTCATAGAGGCAACGACACCGACTTGTCCTCTAATAACTTCCTTTCCATTTATCTACTGCAATGAGATTTCTAATCTTGATATTCCTTTTTTATAGGACAACTTCCTTGCTTCCGAGGGCTTGTAAAAATTAATCCTCGATAAGGAAAGACTCGCGTCCGAACGGGATCAACTGTTAGCCGAAAGGGACCAACTTTTTTTGCGCCTCCTGATGTTCGAGGCAAAGACTATTGATATGGGCGAGCTTGAGACTCGGTTGCAGGAAAGTGAAGAAGAGATGATGGCCCACAACCAAGAATCCACTTCATTACATGAACAACTCCAAGAGGCTAAGGCTAAGTGGACCGAGCTCCAAGATACTGTACTTGCTGTTGTCGAACCCGAGCCTATCTTTGAGGAGCAAGTGAATAACTTGAAGGCAGCCTTGCACTCCAAAATTGAGGAAGCCAATGCTGTCGAGGATAAAGGTCCAAAATGGAAGAAAGGTTCAAGAAGATCATGGAGAAAAATCAGATTCACCTATCTACAACTTGTGATCTTGACTAGAACCTCAGTGCCATGACATTTGAGAGGTATGACCTTCAAGTTGAGGTCGACAGGCTTAAGGAAAAGCTCCAGTTCCAAGAGGATTCCCTTGTGTTTGAGAAGATGTATGCTATATATCAAATTAGGAGAAAAACCTTGGAAGAGGAAAAAGCGGGCATCGTCGACATTAATGATTGCATCGCCAAATCCCAAAACTGGAGCTAACTGCTCGAGAACGTGTTCTTCCTGCTACGATTGATTCTTCAAGTACCGGTTCCGAGTACTGGGGGACCGAGGAAGATATTGAAGAAGATGGGGATGAAGGCCAAGGAGCTCGGACCCTGGGCCTCTTCCGCCCTTGAAGACTGAGCAACCAATAATCATCTCTGCTCCTGCCACAATTGCTTCTCAACCTTCAACGCCAATCACTTCACGCCCTTCAACACCAGTTGTCCCTTCACCGACACTGATAAGTAGGTATTTTGACTGGTTATTTGCTCTCTTTTACTTGCGTTCTATCTCAAAAACGCTTAAAGGTGTTCTCCAGAACAAATGAAATGTGCTTTCTTGCAAGAATATTGGAAACGAGCCAAAGAAATGAAAATCAACTCAAAAAGGAGTAAAATTGGACAAGGACCAAAACAAGACCAAAAGGACCAAAGTGCAGACCGCATAATACTGTGTCCAGCCGCAAATCTGAAGAGTCACTTACAGAATCCCTTCAAAAAATGCGGACTGCACAATTATTGTATGGCCTCGGGAGGACAAGATTCAGAGAGTTATGTTTTAGGGGGCCTGCAGAAGTGCAGACTGCACTATTATTGTGCGGCCGCACTCATAAATGTGCGGTCCACAGAAAGTGTCCCAGTCCAACCCTCGGACGTACTCAGAAATGCGCGGTCCGCACAATGAGGAAGTGCGGCCGCACCCTAGATTTATGCAGCCGCAGAAAGTCAATCTGTCAAGTCAACCTCAAAGTGCGGATCGCATATAGAATTGTGCGGCTGAACAACCTCCGCATGGGCAATTTTGTCAGATAATTTTAGCTGGGTATAAATAGATTTTTTTTTCATTTTTAGGTTAAGTTTTGTGCACCTCTGAATAGATAGTCGTTTTTCCTTACTGTATTGGGTAACTTTGTAATAGTTTAACATTTTGACATTAGATTTTCTTCCCTTAATCATCTATTGTGAGTTTTTATCTTAGTTTCTTCTTTAATTTCTTCATTTCTATGAGTAGCTAAACCCTTAGGTAGGGTTGTGACCCAACCCTAATATGGATACTTAATGGGCGATTGATTTAGAGCTTATTTATGATTGAGTATATGATATTTAGCCTAGTTCTTGTTTGAATTTTAGAATTGATAGTTGCAAACATTGATTCATGCCTAATTGACTTAGTCTCTACTTGAGAAAGTAGAGACTAAGTCTAGGAAAACTTGGCTAACAAGAAATTGGGGTGAACTCAAGAAATTGATAGCCCCAATTAAAGGGTTGAATCTAGAGATAGTAAGACCCGACTTGAGCATTTATCACTTGTTTTGTAAAATACCCATTTGGACTTGAGAAAGCCAATTTGGGTAAAATTACTCAAACTACTGAGAGGTATAGAGTGAGTAATCGCATATGATTGCTATATTGTATCCCGATCAACCAAACATGCCCTAAAGCTCTAAATCCATTAGGTAACCAACTAGGCGGAAGTCGTAACCCTAGATATTTTATAACTTGAAAAATAACCAAAACCAAAAACATTATCTCTTAGCGTTACAATTGCAAGCATTAGCATAAAATAGAAGTAAAAATAACAACTGAAAATGTGGAAGTGCAATCTTGGGCACGTCATTTACTAGGCTAGATATATACCTAATCCCACATAAAGCTCTCTGCGGAATCGACCCCGACTCGCATTGGGTATTTATAATTGCATCGACCGCCTCACAATCCCAAGTAGTGGTGTGAGTTTAGGCGACATCAGATTTTTAGCGTCGTTGCTGGGGAGCTAAAACCGGATTTAGCTATATATTTAGTTTCTTATGTGACTTGTCTTCTTTTCCTTCTGGGTTACTAATTTCTTTTGTGAATTGATTATATGTACAAATATGGCTCTCAAAAATGATCCTCTCGGGAATTTCCATTAGGGGAGGAAGTGGACGATGATTATAGGTACAAATATGGCTCTCAACAATGATCCTTTCGGGAATTTGCCATTGGGGGAGGAAGTGGATGATGGCCATGGTGATGAGGTTCCTCTTGAAACTCAAGTGAATAGGCGAGGCCGACCGCCTCATGATAATATTCCCGTCCCTCCCCCACCTCCACTAAGAGAGGCTGCACACCGGGTGTTATCGAACGAGGGTTATGCAAGTGCCATAGTCCCTCCCCGCATTAGGGAGGGAAACTTCCAAATCACCAATGATGTGCTTACATTTCTTGAGCAATGGGGATTCTTAAGCGGGGCTCCGAGTCAAAATGCATACAATCACCTCAAAGGGTTTGTGGATACTTGTTGGGGGAGGAAACATGCCAATGTTTCCGAGGATGTGCTGAGGTTGAGGCTGTTTCCCTTCTCTCTCCGGGGAAAGGCATTGGATTGGTTAGAAAGATTTCCCAACCACTCCATCCATACATGGGATGAGTTGGAGAAAAAATGCATTGCCAAATTCTTTTCTCCGGGGCATATGGCTACACTTCGGGATGAGATTCTAGCATTCAAGCAAGAACCCAATGAGCCTTTGCACGGGATTTGGGAGAGATATCGTACCATGGTTAAAGAGTGCCCGAATAATGATATGACTGAGGCCATGATCCAAAAAACCTTTTACAGGGGGATCAACACGACAAATCAATGTGTGGTAAATCAACTTTCCGGTGGGAATTTCTTGACAACGCCATATGCCGAAGCTTGTGAAATCTTGGATGAAATGGTGGATACTTCATCGGCATGGAAAAGTAGAGCAAATGTTCCTCAAGATGATCCAAATGTGATTCACCTCCATAAGGAATTGCATGATCATGGGCAAACAATTGCCGAGTTGATGACCACAATGAATCAATTGGACAAAGCCCAACTTAAACAAGTTCAAGGTCCTAAGCAAGTGAATTCAATGGAAGGTGTGAATATGATGATGAACAAGAGACGGCAAAAAGGTCAAAAAGTACAAAACCGCCTGGAACAATTTGTTCAAGATGATAGTGGGTATGACCAAGGTGATTCATACAATGAGCAAGAAGAAGAAGTGCAATATGTCAACAACTACCAAGGGCAAAGTAATAATTCTCAAGACCCGAATTAACAACAATGGCGTTCTCAAGGGAATTAAGGAAATTGGAACAATCAAAACCACCAAGGCAATTGGAGTGGTGGTAATAACAATCAAATCAATTGGAACAATAAAAATAATCAAAGCAATTGGGTTGGCAACAATCAAGGATACTTTGGAGGCAACAACCAAGTGGGTTAAACAATAATAACCAAGGGAATCGAGGGTCGGGCTTTCAAAGGCCCCCGATGTATCAACAACCAAGTAACCCGCCTCCTTATCCGTCCCATGGTTCTAGCTCGTCCAATAATGAGATGGGATAGATTGAAAATATTTTCAAATAGATGATGGAAAAAAATACCGACTCTGATGCTCAACTAGCCTCTCACAACACTTTAATCCAAAATTTGGAGGTTCAATTAGGGAAAATCTCGCAAGCTTTAAACACTCGTCCTAAGGGGGCGCTACCTAGTGATAAGGTGGTGAACCCAAAGGGTGGGAACAATACGGGACATTCCATCGGAGTGGAAAATGTGGGGAGGCAACAACCTCAAACCAAAGAAGAGTTGTGGATGATGATGTAGTGATTCAAGAAGATGAAATTCCAAGCAATATGGTTCAAGCTAATGAAGAAGTGAGAATTGATATTTATGAAAATGTGGAGGAGACACAATAAGAAGTGAACCTGTCTAGGGAACACATGATTGACATACCGGAACCGGTAGTGTCAAAGGCCAAGGCATCAATGCCAAGGCCTCCTCCTACATACCCTAAAAGGATTGCCAAGCAAAATAGTGTGAACCAATTCAAGAAGTTTATTGACATGATGAAGAGATTATCCATTAATGTGCCATTGGTTGTGGTGTTAGAACAAATGCCCGGTTATGCAAAGTTCATGAAGGATTTGGTAACAAAGAAAAGATCAATGAAATGTGAGACTATCAAGATGACACATCAAGTGAGTGTTATTGAGCACTCAATGGCTCCGAAATTGGAATATCCCGGAACTTTCACAATCCATTCCATTATTGGGAGCGCCGACTTTGCCAAAGCTATATGTGATTTAGGGGCAAGTATCAACTTGATGCCCTACTCGGTGTTCAAAACTTTGGGAATTGGGCAACCAAGACCCACATCTATGAGGTTGCAATTGGTGGATCGGCTAGTCCGAGACCATTTGGTATTATTGATTATGTGTTGATTCATGTTTATAAGTTCATCCTTCCGGTGGACTTTGTGATTCTTGATTGCGAGGTTGACTATGAGGTGCCTATTATCTTGGGTAGACCTTTCCTTGCTACGGGGAAGGCTCTAGTTGATGTGGAAGCCGGTGAGCTCACCTTCCGGGTGGGCGATGAAAAGGTGGTTTTCCATGTATGCAAATCTTTGAGGCAACCGAATAGCAATAAAGTTTGTTTGTTTGTGGACTTAGATGGCCGAAGTGATTGTTGATGATGCTAGTGCTGTGATGAATGTTGATGATATCTTGGAAGTCATATTGCTTAATCATGGTGATGATGAGAAGGAAGGTTATGTGTAATGTGTAAATGCATTGCAAGGGATGGGGTCGTACACTTATGAACCCCGAAAATTGTCCTTAGATCTTGAGAACCGGAAGACTCCTCCAACAAAGACCTCAATCAAGGAGCCTCCCGCTTTGGAGTTAAAGCCATTGCCTCCATATATCAGGTATGAGTTTCTTGGCCCATGTTCTACCTTACCTGTTATTATTTCCTCTTTCTTGACTAACGTGCAGGTAGACTCTACTTTGGTGGTGCTCCAAAAGAGGAAGAAAGCTACATGATGGACATTAGTGGATATTCGGGGTATAAGCCCCGCATTTTTCATGCACAATATTATTTTGGAGGAGGATGCCAAACCCTCCGTTGAACATCAAAGAAGATTAAATGAAGCAATGCAAGAGGTAGTGTAAAAGGAGATCATAAAATGGTTGGATTCCGGGTTGTTTACCCCATTTCTGATAGCTCGTGGACATCTCCAGTGCAATGTGTCTCAAAGAAAAGGGGCGTGAATGTGGTAACAAATGATAAGAATGAGTTGATTCCTACAAGAACGGTCACCGGGTGGAAAGTGTGCATGGACTATAGGAAGCTCAATAAAGTCACTCGGAAAGATCATTTTCTGCTTCCATTTCTTAATCAAATGCTTGATAGGTTGGTCGGACGTGCTTTTTATTGCTTCCTTTATGGGTATTCTGGCTACAATCAAAACCTTATTTCCCCTGAGGACCAAGAGAAAACTACTTTCACTTGTCCCTATGGTACTTCCGCATTCTCGCGGATGCCATTTGGGTTATGCAATGTACTAGCGACTTTTCAACGGTGTATGATGGCCATTTTCACCGATATGGTGGAGGATTTTCTTGAAGTCTTCATGGATGAATTTTTCGTGGTGGGAAATTCTTTTGATGAGTTCTTGGACAAGGTTTTAAGAAGATATGAGGAAACAAACTTGGTTTTGAATTGGGAGAAATGTCACTTCATGGTCGAGGAAGACATAGTCCTCGACCGCAAAATTTCAAAGCATGTTATTGAAGTTGGTAAAGCCAAAATTGAGGTGATATCCAAACTTCCACTCCCTGCATTCGTGAAGGGAGTGAGGAGCTTCTTGGGTCATGCGGGGTTTTATCGCCGATTCATCAAGGACTTTTCTATGGTTGTAAACCCCTTGTGTAAACTTTTGGAGAAGGATGCCAAGTTCCATTTCAATGAGGATTGTATGAAGGCATTAGAATTGCTTAAGTTCAAATTGACTACTACTCCTATTATCACCGCACCAAATAGGAGCTTCCCTTTCGAGCTCATGTGTGATTCAAGTGATGTGGCGGTTGGAGCAGTGTTGGGGCAACGTATCAACAAAATCTTCCATCCGGTCTACTATGCTAGTATGACCATGAATGATGCCCAAGTCTGCACAGTGAACGAAAAAGAGCTCCTTGCTATTGTCTTTGCTATGGAGAAGTCTCGCCCGTACGTGATGTACAAAAGTTATTGTCCACACCGACCATGTGGCGCTTCAATAAATGATGAGCAAGAAAGATTCTAAAGCAAGACTAATTCGGTGGGTGCTTCTTTTGCTAGAGTTTGATCTAGAGATTCAAGATCGCAAGAGTAGTGAAAACCAAGTGGCAGACCACTTGTCTCGTTTGGAGGAGGAGGGGAGGCCACATGACGACCTTGAGATAAATGATTCATTTTCTAACGAGAAATTCCTAGCCGTTTCTATGACCGGGATGTCATGGTTCTCTAATTAGCCAATTATCTTGTGAGTGGCATTGTACCGAATGAATTCTCTTCAAGCCAAAGGAAGAATCTCAAACTGAATTTCCTTGACTATTATTGGGATGAGTCGTATCTCTTCCGGATTTGTATTGATGGTGTGATTCGACGATGTGTTCCAGAGGAGGAAAAAGTGGAAATTCTTGAGGTTTGCCACTCTTCACCATATGGTGGTCACTATGGTGGAGCTAGTACGACAACAAAATTATTGAGTTGTGGATTCTATTGGCCTACTCTTTACAAGGACGCTAGTGATCTCGTCAAGTATTGTGATGAATGTCAAAGGGCCAGTGGATTTCTAAGAAAAATGAGATGCCCCTCACCACCATCTTAGAGATTGACATTTTTGATGTGTGGGGAATTTATTTCATAGGTTCGTTCATGAGCTCTTGTGGGAACACTTACATATTGGTAGCTGTGGATTATGTGTCAAAGTGGGTTGAAGTTGTGGCTTTTCCCAACAATGAAGCTTGAAGTGTGGTGGAATTTTGAAGACCATCTTCACGAGATTTGGTACTCCAAGGGAAATTATTAGTGATGGGGGATCGCACTTTTGCAACAAAACTTTTGATACATTACTCACAAAGTATGGCGTCACTCACAAAGTGTCGACCCCCTATCATCCTCAAGCAAACAGTCAAGTTGAAGTCTCCAACCGGGAGATCAAGAGTATTTTGCCAAAGACCGTGAATTCCAACCGGACGGATTGGTCAAATAAACTTGATAATTCTCTTTGAGATTATAGGACGACTTACAAAACACCGATTGGTATGTCTCCATATTTGTTAGTTTTCGGGAAATCTTGTCACCTACCGGTGGAACTTGAGCACAAGGCTATGTGGGAATTAAAGAAGCTTAATCTTGAATGGGATATTGCCTCCAACTTAAGGGTGGCACAATTGAATGAGCTCGATGAATTCCGGTTCCATGCATATCCAAGTTCGTCCTTATACAAGGACAAGATGAAGTACCTCCATGATAAGTACATCCGGAACCAGGATTTCAAAGAAGGCGATCTTTTTCTATTGTTCAATTCTCGATTGCGGATGTATCCGAGAAAGTTGAAGTCCAAGTGCAGTGGTCCATTTCAGGTTGTGCATGTGACACCCTTTGATGCATTAGACCTGAAAAACAAAAATGATGAAGTGTTTAGAGTCAATGGTCACTAGTTGAAATATTATCTTGGCAAGGTTGATGATGGCCACATTGTGGCGTTAATTCATTTCAAGTGATTGATGGTAACCTATGTTGTGCCGCGACATTAAATCAGGCGCTTCTTGGGAGGCAACCCATATTTCTTTTCTTTTTTGTTTTCTTCCTTTTTAGATAGGTTTTGTATTGAGCTAACTGGTTTTGAAGTGATTTGTAGGAATAAGTGTGCATTGCAGGGACTGAGATTGAAAAATAGGCCAAGTGTTGAAAAAGTGCGAACCGCACAATAATGACTGCAATCGCAGAGAAGACTCTGCGAACGCACAATTGGAGACCCAAATATGTGAACTCTATGAAGTTTGGAGTTGCAGAGAATAAGCCAACATGCAGCCGTATACAAAAATATGCGGATCGCAAAAATTTCTGCGGCCCCACTCTTTTTGTTTTTGCGGACTGCAGAATCTCAGCCAAGGTTAAGGTAAAGAGTGCGGACCTCACTCAAAATTGTGCGGCCGCACTCAACTCACTTTTTGACCAACTTGGTCAAACTATGAATAGGGCTTTTTAACACTATTCACGCTTTACACTCTTTGAGCTTTGAGCCCTAACAAACATTGTACATTGAAAAACACTTCACAATCTGCACTCACAATCAATTCATCAAGTCTAGATTCTCACCTGCATTCCTTCATTACTGGTACATTCAGTCTATGTTAGATTTTTGTCCATTTTTCTTAATTTTTTTATTTGATTAGTTTGGTTATTTTTAGGCCTAAAAATGTCAAATGTTCTTAATATGTGCTTAAAACTCATGTGGGTAGTTTAATATATGTTCATTAGGGACTGGATAGACCATTAGTCATGTTGATTTGTGCATACCATGTCTAGTTTGTGAAAAATTGCATGAACCCTAAATTCATTGCCATAGGTTTTCAAATTGTGCGACCGCACACAAATGCGGTCCGCAAATCTGCGATTAGGGGAAAATTGTGCTTGAAAAGTGCGGACCGCACTCAAAATTGTGCGGTCCGCAGAAAAATAGTGTGGTCGTAGAAAAATGTGTGCGACTGTACTTTTTAACTTCAGAGAACCAGTGTCTCGGGTTGGAATTATGCTATCACACTCAAAATTATGCGGTCCGCACTTCAGGATATGCGGCCGCACTCACAATTATGCGGTCCGCACTTCAGGGTTTGCGACAACACTTTAAAATTATGTGGTCCGCACATGAAAGTCTGCAGCCGTACTCAAAATTATGTGGTCCGCACTGTCTCCTCTGTAGACTGTTGTCCTGCAACTGTTTTGAAAATGTTTGAATTGTTCTGAACTCAACTGACTTATGTACCTTGTATTGCAGACAATGGTTAGATCACGTGGTAGAGGCGATACATCAAAAGGGAGAGATGAATCCTCCTGAGGCAAAGGAAAAGGCACTCACCCACTGGGAGTGCAATCTAAGACAATTGCCAAAAAGCTGACCACCGGGAGAAGAAGGGCCACATAGTCCTCAGAATCTAGTTCCTATTCCCATATAGGGAAGCCTCCGAGGGTCAATCAATGAAGGTCCAGCCTGAGGCCCAGTCCCAACCACCACAGCCCACTGGGTGATATCAGTTTCACAACGAACCCTCAACTACATCAAGTTCTTCTGAGGGTTCCGATGTTGGACTCCAGGGTTCAAATCCCTCCTCTACACCTACTCCTCCATCACCAGCGACAATTGATGATGATGATGTTCCGGATAATGATAGAGGAGGGGCACTCGAGTGGGCGGCCTAGAAAGGTTGAAGAAGAAGGAAATATGGGAGGATAGATTTGTGAGCTTGAAGGCCTTCACAAGGTTCCGGGAGTGTGGTCCCAAAGATCGCTCACACTTAAGCGACAGTTATTAATTAAGGATTTGGATATTCACAATCCAAATCTCCTTAGATAGTTAGAGGAGTGAAAGGGGTGTAAGTGGTTCACCCACAGTGTCATCGATGCAAATGAGCACTTGCTTCGGGAGTTCTATGCCAATGTGGCTCACATAAAAGAAGGGTACCAAGGTGACAAAGGTGAGAAATTTGAAAGTCAGCCTCGACCCCAGCTCGTTGAACACTTACGTGAGCTTTGAAGAGGTAGAGACAGTCTAGTATTTGGAAAAGCATGATACGGGTGATGCAGCTCGCCCGTGGCTAGCTGAGATGTTGGCTGCTCAAGGACCACCACCACCGTGGATCACAGTAGGGGTTCATATCCTCCAGAACACCCTAAATTTTGAAGCTAAAGGGTGGCAGACCTTCGCGTGCAGCCGTATTGATCCAAGTTTGAATGAGAATAATCTCCCACTTCCCCGAGCAGTTCTGGTGGCTTCTATTATGGTTGAGTACCCAATCAATGTGGGTTTCATCATGTCAACCAATATCACATTATCTTTCCTAAAAGGTGAAAGATCCTACCCTTATCCAAACACCCTCACGGAGTATTTCAACGATGCAAAGGTGGATCTTAGGCCATATGATACAAAAGTAAGGTCCAAGAAGACCTTCTCATGGTACCACCTGCAGGGTGCTGACAACCCAAAGGTGAAGGGTAAACCTACTACCACAATTGGCTAACCTGACGAGCCATCGATGGTGGGTTCGGAGTCTGCTGTTGAGTCATCTAAAACTCCCATGCCTTCCACAACATCCACGCCTTCTACCGGGACAGCCGACATGCCACCACCTTCATCTTCTAGGACATCAGTTTCAGTACCAGTGCCAACCTTATCCACTTATCCACTCACTGCGCTGCGAGTCTCCCAGACTTTGGTGAGCCTCAACAACTGGATGCAGACAACCACTTCTAAGCTGTCTGACATTCCCAATACTATTGCAGCACAGTCCTCTACTCGAGCAGCACCACAGGTCCCTCCGTCAGTGGAGGAAACATTGAAGAAGATCCTGGAGAACCAGAAGACTATTATGGATACATTGGAGGCTCACAGAGGAGCTACTAAGGAGTTGGCCAAGTAGGTGAAGAAAATGAGGAAATCTTAGGCTTCAAAGAAATCAGTGGAGAGTTTGAGAAAGGAGGTGATGAAGATAGCAGTAGAGGGTGATTTTCCATTTGACCTACTGATGGAGAGATCCATTAGTACCAATAGACCCAGCAGCATCATCAGTAGAGGCACCAGCTGGCCAGTCTGACGAGCCAGATCTTGCTGCCCCACTGTTGAGGAGATGCTTCAGATGCTCACCAACTCTGTTGTCCCTCAGCCGCCTGATGATGAGATATAGTTAGAGAAGACCGAGGGTGGTGATGCTTCTAATCACCCTGAGACCACATAGGGAGTTTCTTTACTCTCTACCCTCCTTTATTTTGATTTTTCTAAGCATTGAGGACAATGCTTGTGCAGCCTCAGAATGCTCAAAGTGCGGCTGCACTCATAAATGTGCGGTCCGCAGAAAGTGCCCCAGTCCAACCCAAGATCAAGAGTGAGGGTGCACTAAGAAATGTGCAGTCCGCACAATCAGAGGAAATGTGGCCGCACCCCAGATTTATGCGGCCACAAAAAGTCACCCTGTCAAGTCAGCCTCAAAGTGTGGAGCGCACACAGAATTGTGCGGATGCACAACCTCCGCAGGAGCAATTTTGTTAGATAATTTTAGCTGGGTATATAGATCTTTTTGTCATTTTTAGGTTAAGTTTTGTGCATCTGAGAATAGATAGTCGTTTTTCCTTACTGCATTCGGTAACTTTGTAATAGTTTAATATTTTAAAATTAGATTTTCCTACCGTAGTCATCTATTATGAATTTTATCTTAGTTTCTCCTTTAATTTCTTCATTTCCTATGAGTAGCTAAACCCTTATCTAGGGTTGTGACCCAATCCTAGTATGGGTACTTAATGGATGATTGATTTAGGGCTTATTTATGATTGGGTATATGATATTTAGCCTAGTTCTTGTTTGAATTTGAGAATTGATAGTTGAAAACATTGATTCATGGATAATTGACTTAGTCTCTACTTGAAAAAGTGAGACTAAGTCTAGGAAAACTTGGCTAATAAGAAATTGGGTTGAACTTAAGAAATTGATAGCCCCAATTAAATGGTCGAATCTAGAGATAGTAAGACCTGACTTGAGCATTTATCACTTGTTTCTTGAAATACCCATTTGGAGTTGAGAAAGCCAATTTAGGAAAAACACTCAAACTACCGAGAGGTATAGAGTGAGTAATCGCGTGTAATTTTTATATTGTATCCCGATCAACCAAACATGCCCTAAAGATCTAAATACGTTAGGTAACCAACTAGGCGGAAGTTGCAACCCCAGATCTTTTATAACTTGAAAAACAACCAAAACCAAAAACATTGTCTCTTAGCTTTACAATTACAAGCATTAGCATAAAAGTAGAAGTAGAAACAACAACTGAAAATGTGGAAGTGAAATCTTGGTCACGTCATTCACTAGGCTAGATATATACCTAATTCCATATAAAGCTCTCTGTAGAATTGAGCCCGACTCGTGTTGGGTATTTATAATTGCATCGACCGCCTCACAATCCCAAGTAGTGGTGTGAGTTTGGGCGACATCAAACACCCACTACTTCTCCTCCACCGGCAGCGAACGCTCAAGACTTCTCCTTCCTGGTCTCCCGACCATGGGAATTTGGGGCATAATTACTCATCCCCTTCCCCAAATCCCCAGGGGAGGAGAAGTTCTACTTTTTCGGTTTGGAAGGAGTGCCATCTGCTATCCGAAATGAACCGCAATTATTGTTCTCGGTACTGGTAGTTACTTGACTCGCCTTTTACCTGTCTTCCGTTCCACGTGGTATGCTATCATTCGACTGTTCATTACGGACCAATTTTAACCTGTACACCCTTATTGACAATAAAATGTCAATTCTAATGTCTGTAAATTGTTGTACATATAATGTGAGTGGATGGTGAAAATATCGAATCGTACACTTTTAGTTATGTTTTTTGCACGGGGTTAAGCTTCACATTGTTTGTTAGGGTCAAGCCTCAACCCTCACGGACTCGTACTATTTTGCAAGCGTTGTCAGCTTTAACCACGTGCTCTCGGGAGCTTCCCGATTTTCCATGACGGTCTTCGATCTTTATTCTATCTCGAGTTATATCGATCCCTCGATATACTTCCTCGAGGAATGCACCTCAGGGTTGATTTAACGGATTCTGATCTGATGCAATCGTGACCGGGCTCAGAATCCCGTAGAAAAACCAAAATTGGCCATCCCCGATTTTGACCGTATACAGATAGTCTCCGCGTTTCTTGGGATGAAAAGACAAGAAACGATTTGAATTCTCTAACTCTTTAATTCTTCCATTATTATGTCAGTTATGCCATATTAAGTGATTGATGTGACAAAAGGGATGCTCAAAGGTCACATTCGCACTGCTCTCTAAAAGTCTTCGAACTGATTATGGCGGTTGGCTATCTTTTGGCTTTCCTCAGCACACACGACTGTCCCCCATAAATACTCCTTCCCTCGCCCCTTATTTTTCATTACATCTTCAAACCTTCAAAAGAGTTTTTCCTACTTCCTTCTCGTGTTCTTTCCCCAATTAATTTTTCTCCTTCATTCTGAATCTTCCAGCAAGAATGGTGGAGACCTCCAAAACTGTTTCTCAAGATGAGAAAGCTTCTTCATCTTCAAAATCGTTCAAGGGCAAGGTAATAGTATCCCCCCGTCTCGAAGAATGCATCACAGGGCCCTGTGAAACAACCACCGATTTCAAGGTTGACAAGCCTTCTTCGAAGCCGGGACGGTGTGAACCCATGTCCCGATATATTAGCCTGATAATAGACACCGAGAAGGTGAAGGCCGACTGCCGCTGGGGAGATGCGGTGCAAGTGGAAATTCCTTCTCGGGAAGAAGACATAACGACCCATAGAGCTGGCTTCCTTAGTGTGTATACCTACCAATTTACCCTTGGTCCGGTGGAGACATCCTTGCCGCCGATAGACCTCGTGATCCTCGATTTCTGCAAGCAATATCGAGTGACACTCGGCCAAATCCATCCGTCATTTTGGCGCATTGTTTATATGATTAGGCACTTTGCAAACATGGTCAAGGGGATGCCTTTTACCCTTGACCACTTGATCAGAATGTACAGTCCCCGACTCTACCGGGGAGGACTGATTGAGCTTCAATGTCGGGCCTTAAAATCTTACTTTGCTTGCACCGACGAAGTCAGGAACAAAGGGTGGATGAGCCGTGTTGTCCGAGTTAGGACCTCGGATCTGATTCCTGTGGAGAAGATGTGGTTTCCTCAAGAGCGACGTAAGTGAATATGTTAATTAAGTATTTTCTCTTTGGATCAATTTCCCCACGGACTAACTTCCTTCAATGATGTGGCTGTTGTGGGGCATCCCGGTGCGGTTAAGGATCTCTCAGGCTGGGTTATCCAGCTAGCTTCGATCTGCCCGTATGTCGATCGCGTATAGCGCAACCTGGCCAGAGCTCAATGGGAAGCTAAAAATCACGTTGAGTTCCTACTCCTGCCGTACTTGAGTCCCTTAGAAGAGATATCCCCGACCGTGTCCTTATTTTTTGTGCTTATGTTTTGTGTTTGTGCAGGTCTGGGAGAGGCCTCTTTGATGAGAGAAGCACAGCCTGGGGAAACGGATACCCCTAAACCTAGAAAAGAGAAAAAGAGAAGAAGGAAATCGCCGTCCGAGTCCCCGAAGCCAAAGAAGGCTAAAATGGGAAAACCTAAGGCCGATCAGCGGCCTTAACCTCAGAGGTATCAGAGAGCCCCCGAGCTGGAGGTGAAGAGAAAAATGAAGCCCCGGTAGCACCCATGGGAAGATGGATCATGACTGTTCCGCATCTTGCTGAGCCGATGGCTGCCGAGCCGGTTGACGGCCAAAATATTCCTCGAGCCGAGGGGCACTCAGTAGACGAGCCTAGTTCTGAAGCCCTACAAAAGCAAGAGAAGGCCCCGATCGATCCAATCGGGGTTATTGAAGAGAGTGATTCCCCACCGGGCCCGACGTTATCTCCGAGGGAGATACGGGATGCCCGAAATATAGAGTCTTCCGATGTGGGGGTGTACATCGGAGATAAGGACGTTTTTGAAGGACTCTTCACTGGGTCGAGGAAAATCCTGAGCTCAATGCCTCACTTATTTTCGATGAAGTCGAGAGGCTCTGCAAACGGTTAATCTTTCGTAAATTATGTTCAGGGCTCTGATCCTCATCTTTCTAATTTTGTTTCTTTTGTGCTTTCTGGCCATTGCGCTTTACAATCAGACCCTTGCTAAGTTTCAAGCTGAGTCGACCCACTACGAGGAGAAGTGCAGGAAGCTCTCTTCAGAGGCTGATGAGATTAGAGCTCTTTTCACTAAGAAGGAGGAAGAACTCTGCGACTTTTGGGCTCATTTGGAGGCGGTGTCTCGAGAGTGAACCGATCTTGTTGAGCAGGTAATACAGTCTTCATTATTTACATGCCTGGCCGACTTTATCATTTAACACTCTTGGGTTGATCTTTGCAGCTTGAGAAGAAAAATGCCCCGACGAGGGATGAGCTCCGAGCTAGGGATATCGAGATTCTCGGACTCAAGCAGCATGTAAACAAGATAGTCTCCGAGAGAGACGCCCTCTAGGGGAGGTTGGCCTCGGTTGGGCATCATTTTCAGGATGCAAAGGCAGAGAGTAGTAAGTACAAGGATATCGATATTGAATCAGTTGTCGTGTTGTCCGTAGCAAGGGCTGAAGCTGATGTGCTAATATCCTCGTACGAAGAGGATGTTGTCACTACAAATGCACAAGCCAGAAAGGTGTTTGAGGAGGCCGAGATAAAAATGACCCTAGCCCTGGAGCATGCCCGATTAGAGTATTGAAGGCAGGATCTCGAGGATATACGTGCAGGGGTCATCGATCTGTCTGCTGAGATCGAGAGGGTGAAGACCCTAGAAGAGGAATCAGCAGCCTTACTTACTTCTGAGGGTGACTCGAGCAGTGGCTCAGAAAATGATGAAGACGGAGGCGAAGTCCTCGAGGGGGATGAGGTTGTTGAAGACCTGGGGGCTGAGCTGTTGAAGGAACAACCTCCGAGGGAGCCGTTGGAGGCACAACCCCGGTGGTAGATTAGGTTTTTATTCGTTCTCTTTTTAGTGTAAGGGCTCCAGGCATGAGCCTTGTAAATACACCTCCGTGAACCTTTACTATATATAAAGGCCTTTGTTCTTCGTCATTTCTTGTCTTTCCTTTGCTTTTTTGGAATAGACTATGATGTTTATTGATAATTGGTGCGAGATTTTGGAATTTAAAATAAACCCTTAGGTTTTTGTTCTTGATGAGCAATCAGTAATGGTCGATATTTGACCGTTTGGGACTCAGTCCCCGAGTCAAGTTTTGACTTGAGCTCATCAACCCTTAGGCTTTTCTAAATCGACCCTTAGGCTCTTTAGGCTGGCCCTTGGGCTCTTACGTATTGGCCCTTGGGCTCTTACGTATTGGCCCTTGGGCTCTTACGCATTGGCCCTTAGGATGTTTTAGATGGCCCTTAGGCTCTTATGCATTGGCCCTTAGGCTTTTTAAGCTGGCCCTTGGGCTCTTATGCATTAGCCCTTAAGCTCTTTTAGATCGAGTCGATTTGACCTCTAGTATGGCTATAGTTTCCCTTCATTTCGGCTAAAGACTTTTGAAATTTTTGTGTTCATCCGACTCTTCTACCTCTCGATAAGAACCTCGATTCTGAGTCGATATGTGACGATAAATGAGCACCTCGGGAGGTTCGCTCGAAGGCTAAATTTGGAAGCCTTTTTATTGAGGGCTGATTGCTTCGAAGCCCTTTTTCACGCCGAGGGTAGCCTGATTAACCGGTTCTTAAACATGTATTTGAAGTCCTGTAGTTTTATGGCGGCAGTCGGACGTCTCCGAACCATGCTAATTTGGCGGAGCCTTTTGATATGACCGTAGTCTTTATGTTTGATCGTAGCCTTTTAGTCCCTGAGTGGGATAGTCTCGGCGTCTATATCGAGGGTATGCCCTTTTAGGGGTCTTACAAGTTTGAATATATAGCCTTGACTTTAATATCGGGATTATGACTTTTTAAGGTCTTACAAATTTGGGCATGCCTCGTTGAGGTCTTACATATTCGATGTTGCCTCATGAAGGGCTTATGGGTTCGATGTTTCCTCATTGAGGGATTATATTTGTGAGCATGCCTCTTCGAGGTCTTACAGATATGATATTGCCTTGCTGAGGTCTTCGAGTTTTTGCTGGCTCGATGAGCTGGTTGTCGATGACAGTCCCCGAGTGTTCGGGAGTTTTTGGCCCTAGAGCTGTTTCTTGTGAAAATAGCAAACTTCTTTGAAGCGCAAAAGCATTTTGATGATAAAAGATACTCCTTTGATTACTTGGTACAAGCATACATATTTTCGCCATCGAGGGTTCAATTATTCTATGCAGACATGGTTCATTCGACCGTTTGGTCCGATACATCATTCTCTTGTCGAGACCCTCTTTGGCATATTTCAATTTCTTCGAGGAGGTGATCTCCAGGGGGGATGCCCCCCGGTATTTGATGTTGAATGAGGAGGTTGATTGAAGAGAAGCCTCGAATACTTGATGAGTTCTCCTTAGGTAACATATAGATGTTGCCTCGTTAAAAACCTTGCCGGTAAAACCCTATCGGGATAAAACCCGATCGAAGGAAAAGAGTGCAACGCATGCTTTAAACCCCAAGGTCTTCGAGTCAAAGGATGTTTCGATGTCTTCCATCGGACACCTGTAAAAGAATTAGTGTGAAGCACAAAATGAAAAGGGAAAAGGTCATACCTTAGCAATAATAGCGTTTGAGCATTGATATGTTCCAATTTCTTGGAAGTTGCTCGCCTTCCATGGTGCCGAGTTTGTAGGACCCTTTGTCGATTACTTCGAGGATGCGGTACGGTCCTTCCCAGCTCGGGCCTAGATTCCCTTCATTTGGGTTTTGAGTGTTGAGGGTGACCTTCCTTAGGACTAAGTCCCCGACCCCGAAATGTCGAAGGTTTGTTCTCCTGTTATAGTATCTTTCGATCCTTTATTTTTGGGCGGCCATTCGGACCAGAGAAGCCTCTCGCTTTTCATCTAACAGTTCGAGGGTTGTAGTCATGGCCTCGTTGTTTTAGTCCTCAGTGGCATGTCAGAATCTGGCACTTGGCTCTCCGACCTCGACCGGTATCAAAGCCTCGGACCCATATACCAAAGATAACAACATCTCTCATGTGCTCGACTTTGAAGTTGTTCGATATGCCCATAGCACCGCGGGCAACATTTCTCTCCATTTTCCTTTCGCATTTTCTGATTTGTTTTTCAAATTTTGAATGATGGTTTTGTTTGTGGATTCGGCCTGACCATTTGCACATGGGTGGTAGGGCGTTGATAGGATCCTTTTGATTTTATGATCCTCGAGGAATTTTATTACTTTGCTTCCGATGAACTACTTCCCGTTATCACATGTTATCTCGGAGGGGATCCCGAATCAACACATGATATGATCCCAGATGAAGTCGATGACTTTTTTTTCTCTTATCTTCTCGAAGGTCTGCGCCTCCACCTATTTTGAGAAGTAGTCAGTCATAAATAGAATAAATCTAGCTTTACCTGGTGCCGTTGGTAGGGGCGACGATGTCCATTCCCTATTTTATGAACGACCATGGTGATAAGACTGAATATAGCTGTTCACCGAGTTGGTGAATCATTGGAGCAAATCTCTGGCACTTGTCGCATTTTCGGACGAATTCTTTGGTATCCTTCTCCATGATGTCCCAATAGTAACCTACTCTGATCATCTTTCGAATTAAGGAATCGACACCTGAGTGATTTCCGCAGGTTCCCTCATGGATTTCTCGGAGCGCGTGATCAGTATCCCCCGGTCCCAAGCATACTGCTAAAGGCCCATCGAAGGTCCTTCTGTATAGAGTTCCATTTTCGTCGAGTGAAAATTGGGCTGCTTTGGTTCGCAGGGCCCTCGACTCCTTTGGGTCCGTGGGTAGCTTCCCACTTCCCAAATAATCAGTGTACTCATTTCTCCAATCCCATGTCAGACTAGTGGAGTTGATTTTGGCATGGCCTTCTTCTATCACCGACTTGGATAGCTGTACAACAGCCCCGGGGAGTATGTCGTCTTCTTCAACGGATGATCCCAGGTTTGTAAGTGTGTCAGCCTCGCTTTTTTGCTCTCGAGGTATGTGGACATGAGTCCATTCTTTTAAGTGATGCAATGTGACTTGAAGTTTATCTAAGTATCTCTGCATCCTGTCTTCTCGAACCTCGAAATTCTCATTAACTTGGTTTACTACCAGAAGGGAATCACATTTTGCGTCAATGACTTCTGCTCCCAGCCCCTTGGCCAATTCGAGACCTACAATCATATCCTCATACTCAGCTTCGTTGTTAGTCAACTTTGAAGTTTTTATAGATTATCTAATCACACGGCCCGTAGGTGGTTTCAGAACTATGCCGAGCCCAGACCCTTTCACATTCGAGGCACCGTCGGTGAATAGGGTCCATACCCCTGACGATGTGCCCTTTTTTAGTAAGAGTTCTTTCTCTACCTCGGGCACAAGGGCGAGCGAAAAGTCGGCCACGAAGTACGCAAAAATTTGGGATTTGATAGTTGTTTAGGGCTGATATTCGATGTCATACCCCTGAGTTCAATGGCCCATTTGGCCAATTGGCCTGATAATTCGGGTTTATGCAATATACTTCGAAGAGGGTATGTTGTTAAAACATAAATGCGATGACACTGAAAATAAGGCTTTAATTTTCGAGATGCACTTTTTAATGCAAGAGCTAATTTCTCTAAGTGCGGATACATGGTTTCGGCATCTCCCAGGGTCCGACTTACATAGTAGACCGGGAATTGTGTACCTTGTTCTTTCCGAACTAGCACACCACTTACCGCTACTTCAGATACAGCCAGATATAAGTACAATGTTTCATCCTTCTTCGGGCGTGGAGTAAAAGTGGGCTTGATAGGTATCTCTTCAGTTCCTCTAAGGCATGTTGGCATTCCGGGGTATATTCGAAGCTGTTTCTCTTTTTGAGCAAGGAGAAGAAATGATGACTCATGTCCGATGACCTCGAGATGAACCGGCCCAAGGCCGCTATCCGTCCAGTCAGCCGTTGTATGACCTTCACATTGTTTACCACCGTGATTTCTTCGATGGCCTTGATTTTATCGGGGTTGATCTCGATCCCTCTGTTTGACACCATGAAGCCTAAGAATTTTCCCGAGCCTACTCCGAAGGCAAATTTCTCAGGATTGAGCTTCATGTTGTAGCTTCTAAGGATGCCGAATGTTTCCTACAAATGAATCAAATGGTCCTCTGTGCGCAGGGTCTTAACTAGCATATCATCAATGTAAACTTTCATGGATTTTCCTATTTGATGTTCGAACATCTTATTAACCAGGCGTTGGTACATGGATCCTGTGTTTTTTTAGCCCGAAGGGCATCACATTATAGCAGTATGTACCATACTTCGTGATGAACAAAGTCTTTTCCCTATCCTCGGGATTCATTCGAATTTGATTGTACCCGGAGTAGGCATCGAGAAAAGTGAGGATCTCGTGGCCAGCCGTGGCATCAATCAAGCGATCGATGTTGGGCAATAAGAATGAATCTTTAGGGCATGCTTTAATTAAGTCTTTATAATCTATGCACATTCTTAATTTATTCCATTTTTTGGGAACTACCACTACATTTGCCAACCATTTGGGATATTTTACTTCCCTAATGGACCCTATCTTGAGGAGTTTGGTTACCTCGTCCTTGATGAATGCATGTTTTACCTCGGACTGAAGTCTTCTTTTTCGCTTTACCGTTTGAACCCGGGGTCGACGCTTAGTCGATGGGTGGTTATTTCCAGCGGGATCCCTGTCATGTCTAAATGGGACCAAGCAAAGCAATCGATATTGTAAAATAAGTAATTGAATGAGTTTTTTCCTGAGTTCGGGGGTTAACCCTGTTCCCAGATATACCTTTCGGTCTGGGAGATGCTCGACCAAAACTGTCTGCTCCAGCTCTTCAATTGTTGATTTTGTTGCATCCGATTCCTCGAGGGCAACGAAGGTTCGAGGAGTGAGGAAGTCTTCTTCATCATCCTTGGGGGCCTGTTTGTCCTCTGGCTCTTTCGAGGTGGAGGGTATGGATGTTGGTGCCACGTAGCGCACCGCGAACATTTCCCTTGCCGAATGTTGCTCTCCATATACTGTTTTTACACCGTCTTTTGTTGGGAATTTCATCATCTGATGAAGAGTTGATGGTACTGCCCTCATTTTGTGTATCCACGGCCTTCTAAGCAAGGCATTGTATCTCATGTCGCCTTCGATGACATGAAACTTGGTGTTTTGAATTGTACCAGACACGTTGACCGGGAGGATGATTTGCCCCTTCGTTGTCTCGCTCGCCATGTTGAATCCATTAAGGATTCGAGAGGCGGGTACAATTTGATCAAGCAGTCCCAGTTGCTCCACCACCTTCGACCTAATTATGTTGGTCGAGCTACCTGGATCCACGAGCACACGTTTAATTTGAATGTTATTCAAGAGAAAGAAAATCACCAATGCATCATTATGTGGTTGAGACAAGGTCTCGAAGTCTTTTTTACTGAATGCAGGAATGTCCTCGGGCATATAGCTCTGAGTTTGTTTTTCTGTTGCGGCGGATACTTTTGTCCATTTGATCACAGATCCTTGAGGGACGTCGGTTCCTGTTCGCCTCTCTTTCTCGAAAGTGCCTCTTGGCTCGATTGCTGAGGAATTCTCGAGATGCCCTTCGCCGATCAGCCGAGCCACCTCCTCTCGAAGCTGCATACAATCCTCGGTCCTGTGACCGTGGATGCCATGATATCCGCACATTAGGTTGGGGTCTCTTCGGGAAGGATCTGACCGCGCGGGATTCAGCCACCTGGTATCTCTGATCTTGCTCATGGCTGATACGATGTTCGAGACATCGACGTTGAAATTGTATTCTAATAATCGGAGTACCTCCATCAGCCTCGAATGTCTGCTTAACCTGGTTTTTCTCATACCCCGAATTATCCTCTGGTCGTTTCTAGGCATATCTCGTCTTGGAGTATATCTTCGGTCTTTGGCATATGGCTAATATCTTTCTTGGCTCGATCTCGGCTCCCTTTATGTAGACTTTGATTCCTTAGCTATGAGCCTGCGGGATATTCAACCAAGTTCTGCTTTAGCTGCTTCGATGCTATCGAGCTCCATTCGTTCAATCCCCGAGTGAAGTCCTGCACTGCCCAGTCATCGGAGACTGGTGGTATTTCCATTCACTCCATTTGAAAGCGAGATACAAATTCCCTTAGCATCTCGTTTTCTCTCTGTTTGATTTTGAAGACGTCGGACTTCCTTGTAGAGACTTTGATGGCGCCGGCATGCGCCTTTATAAAAGAGTCTGCCAACATGGAAAATGAATCTATTGAAGAACAATTAATGAACACAATAAATGAAAGGCAATAAATCAGTAGAACAAATGTTGGGTATGTTAAGAAGGCAGAAAATGTTCTTGTTGTATTCAATATTCATGTGTCCCAAAAAATGACAAGGGCTCCCTTTATATAGGAGGGGGAATTCCAACATAGTACATGTATAATTATTACAAAGAAATACTCCTGGTATAGCTGTATAATGGTCCGGTACGGGCTCGTACTATTTTGCAGGCATTGTCAGCTTTAACCACGTGCTCTCGGGAGCTTTCCGCCTTTTCATGACGATATTCGATCTTTATTCTATTTCGAGGTATATCGATCCCTCAATATACTTCCTCGAGAAATGCACCTCGAGGTTGATTTAGCTGATTCTGATCTAATGTAACTGTGATCGGGCTCGAAATCCCATAGAAACCCGAAAATTAGTCTCCCCGATTTTGACCATACACAAGGTGAAAGAAAAATGAGAAAGAAATGAATAATTATCTAGCGGAACTACTTGATCTTAAATAAGTAAAAGACCTTTCTCCTTTATCATCCTTATCCGTCCCGCAAAACAAACTTAACGGCGACTTAACTGACTTCAGCAAATTCTTCGGTTTTTTCTCACCACTCTCTTCCTTTGGCGAACCGGGTTTATTAAACACAGGCGAGGTCGGTAGAAACCGGAACTTGCTTAACCGGTCATCCACCGGTTCGAACCGGTACCCCGTGGTTGAACTTCTTTCTGGAGAAAACGGCATATCAGAACTTAAGTCTACCAATCTTTTACGTACATCATCAGGTAACCTTAGAGTAAACCTCTCGAAATTTTCACCAGGTTGAATCAACGAGTGACCCGTCGAGTGAGATCGAGTGAACATCCCAAAAATCTTTGGCCTTCTTGGTGTTGATTTTGGTGCAAGGTGCTGAAAATCAGGTGTTACTTCTTGCCTTACTGTTACTATTTGGAGTAAGGGGGCCGTAGTTGGGTGTTTTATTTCTTGGTGTAGATTTCGTTGAACAAATATGAGTAGGTGTTTGAGAAGACTGATGGTTCATCACTTGTTGTGGACTAGCAGTCACGTGAATATCTATTACTATGTCGCTTCTTTCTGTTTCTTGAATCGTTTCTTGCTGTTTACCAGAAGGTTTTGTTTCGAGATTTGCACGGCAAACGGGGCAAGTGGTACGAAAGGCAAGCCAAGCATCAATACACTCAAGATGGAACACGTGGCAACAATTCGGAAGAAGACGAAGAGTTTCTTCATCTTCGAATTTGTTTATGCAAACAGCACATTCTAGGGTAGATGTGTCCAACTTTAGGGCTTTGACATCGGAATAGACAAATACAGGGAATGTTTCAATGATATTTGGGTCAAGTCCACGGGAAACAGGTCGGTGCCGGAAGAAGTAAGAACCCAATGGTTCGTCAGGGTTCATGTGACGTATATATAATATGATGATAACTGCAACCACGAATAATACGACACAAGCGAGTACTTTCGCTCAGAGACGGATCCAAAATTTAATATTTATGGGTTCCTAAATTAACCTTTAAGTAAATATATAATAAATAACTTGGTTCACAATCAACTATTTATGAATATTTAGTTAATTTTTTAATATATATATATACAGAATACATGCAAAAGCTACTGGATTCACGGGAACCTATTATCCGCCCCTGCTATCGCTGCCGCTGGGCTGATATTAACATTTGAGTCCGAGGTCGAAGATGGTGTTGCCGCTGAGACTGTGCCAGTGTTGGCCATAGCGTAAAGCAAACACAAGAAGAAACCCAAGATGGTATTTCTCCTGTGCTTCATTTTCCTCAAAAAGTGAATACTACTAGTATTAATTTGAACGCCGGCAGTGTTAGCTTGTAGTGTGAAAAGCAGAGGAGCTAGATAGTTGCAAAGGCAAAAAGGTGGATATAATATTATAATGGGGTTGTTTCTTTTGGATATACTATTTATATTGTTGGAATGGTCTACCGCAAATTATTAAAGGAGAAGAATCTGTTGGCTTATTAAGTGGCCACCACGAGAACAATCAATAAGGTTTTGACTTTGGAGAGTAATGAATAGTTTTTTCTGAAGGTTAAGTATTTTAAAAAAATAAATTTTGAAAGCAGTTGTATATATATCTTCCTTGTTGGAGTTTTTATTAATTGTGGACTAATGATAACTTGATTATTGTGGTTTTTAAAATACGCTAAACAAATCTAGTAATTGGCGGACATAAGTTAAGCATGATCATATTGGTGTAGGCTAACATGCTCGATAGGTTCACTTGAACCCATAACTTTCGGTACAAAATAAAAATTTATATATAAAAATTTATTCAAATTGCAAAAATAGTAGATATGAATGCATAACTTTAAAAATATAATGAGTTTAATGCTAAAAATTTAAAAATTAAATCCATAAGATTTAAATCCTGAATCCGACTCTTAATATAGATCGATGTTGAAAATTTAATAGAGCCTGTTATGGCGAAGCCTGTTACGTCTAAAGTAGAAGACATGAAACGAATTACAATAACAACAATAACTACGTCATGGGATTGACAATATAAATCTTAGACTTGAAAGTTGTGCTTAATGTCAATGGAGAGGAGGAATATCCACAGGAACAAATAGACGGCCCTCTCCTGCAAATTTCTTGGAAAATGTCATTTTCTCTGTCTCGATTTTGTGTGAGTTAATTTGATTTGGAGTATAAAAAAGAAAAAGAAATTCTTCAACTTGTAATATTAAATATTTTATGAAACCCTAAAAGCAAGTTGTTAATGATAAAATGAGAATTTTATAATTAAATATTTTAAAATATAAAAAGTTAATTGCGTCATTCTTTTGAAAAGAACCAATAAATAATATTACATAAGTGAAATGAAGGGAGCACCATATGATTGAGGTTAATTAGCAAATTAAACTTTTCGTGACATTATTTTTTTAATGGGTTTGTAAGAGATTATGACGTCTTTGAAGTTAGTTAGCGGTCTGAAAGTCAACTTAGACATTTTAGGACCAGATTTTAGATAAGGAGTTGATGTTCAATGACATTGACGTTAATGGGTCAGTTGGCTCATGGCTGTCACTAATAGTCACGTAAGAAAATTAAGTTCTAATATTGAATTTGGTTGGCTAATATAAAACATTATGAAATGTGTCGTCAATTACCCAACAAGTGACAAATTATTGAGTTTTATGATAATTTAGCATTATTTCAACTGGATTTGAGAGACATTCCCACTGGATTTATCTTTTCTTGTTTTCCTTTATGTTTTTAACATTTTCGTCTTCTTTCCGTTCTCTGTCAAGAGGGAAAAAGATTATTAAGGAAAAATGAGACATGTCGTGGCTTCTTACACCAAAAATGTCAAGACTATTGATTAACTGTTTTTAAAAAAAGTTCTTTCGATGGGTGAAGGTGGGCGGTGCATAATCAAAGTCGTCCTCTTTTAATAGCTATTGACCTGGGTTTGGTCATAATTAAGAATGTTATGAATTTGTTGAAGAAATTAATTATCATGGAATAACTGGATTAAATTAAGAAACAGTTATGCTCCTTCTTTTACGGAAGATTATATCACACAAAAGGAACGTCGTTATTGTATCTACTTTGATAGAGTTATAGAGTTTCTGTTTGCATTTTTTTTAATGGATATTAACTCATTTCATTTTATGTGTCTTATTTTGACCGAATACGGTTGTATGTGGTATAATTGGTGGATAATAAGTGGTTAAATGATGAGGTGACACGTGAAACCCAAGACAGGTAAAAGATGAGTCAGAAGATAAATGGCATCGGATGCAAAGTACGTAACCGGTACAAGATGGATTTCGAAGGAAGAATAGCCTATAATAGATGTTCAAAGGTTTGAGATCGGATAGCATTCAATGAACAGTCGTTACAGAGAATATTTGCATTCAAAGCCGGTCGTTATGCACCCATCAATGACGCATTCATTCTCATTCAAGAAGAAGTTTGATTTGGGCTTCTTGTCTCCCTAAACAGAGCTATAAATAGGAGGTTTAACAATCATTGTAGGACATAAAACATTCTGCACACAAGAGCTGTAATCTATTCTCTTACTATGATAAACTCAAGCACTTGAAATTTTTCTTGCTCTTGTCATCGAAAAGGCTAAGTCCTTAACCCGACTTATGATTTCCTTTAAATTTGTTGTTTAATACATTACTTGTTCTTATTTATTTATTATTCTTGGATCAAATTAATTCGCTTGTCTGTAAACCATGATATAAATTTAACTGTACCGTTTTACAGGTAAACAGTTTGGCGCCCACCGTGAGGCATAGAAAACTGCATAATTGCTTTGATCCATTCGTTTATTATTAACGAGTTTTGGTTCTTTCCTTAGTTAAAACAAGATATGGCATATAATGGAGTCAACAACACTCACAACACGGGAACATACCGTGAACTGGAAGAAGTATCCCAATGTGATAATTCCATCAACAAGACCCGCAACGAAGGGGATGAAACAACTCCAGTTCGCGAAGGTCAGTACCCTCGTGCATGACCCAGCTCCCGATGATGCAGATGATGAACATGTTATAGAGACGGTCAAACTCCTGAGAGAGCAATAATGGATCACCTCTCAAGGAAAGCTCAGGTGATGACAAAGTTAAAACAAGCATTGTCAGGTGCTTCGAATAACGCGAACAAAAAGGGCTCGATTCCTCCCAGTGTTCCCGCAAATCAAACGGCTCATAGAACTAATAACAACACCCCAAGGGGAGAAGTCGGCTTCGATGAAGCCGGAGGGATCAGTAGCTGATCTGGGAATGACAACAGGAGTGATCCTTTCAAAACCGAGCTAATGAGATTCATGAGAGAGATGAACGAGTGAACGGATCAGAATGCGAAAGAGTTTCACGCTCGGATGGATTAGATCCCGGGTGCGCCACTAGTGTTAAAGGGTGTGGATTAAAAAAAGTACACGCAGTTTCTGTTTAAGACAAATGCAACACCAGAGTTAATTCCAAAGAGATTCAACATGCCAGACATACCAAAATACGTTGTGACTTCAGATCCATAGGAGCACATGACAACCTACCCCACGGCGGTGAAAGGAAATGATTTGGCTTAACATAAAATTGAGCCGGTTCTGTTGAAGTAGTTTGGAGAAAACCCCACGAAGGGGGGCCCTGACATGGTTCTCCTTCTTACCCGAGCATTTAATCAATTCTTTTGAGATGCTTGCAGATTCGTTCTTTAAGGCCCATGTTTGAACAATAAAGGTTCGGGCTGCAAAAGCTGACATATTCAGAATTTGCCAATTAGAATCCTAGATGTTGTGGGAATTAATAATTCCATTCCAGAAAGAAAGGGTATTATTACCAATGGTTCCAGATGAATGGGCAGCAGAGGCATTCATGAAGGGTCTCAAATCCATTGAGTTCTGATGCCTTAAGAAAACTGAAGGTGAGCTTGCTTGAGTTTCAGGCAACCACATGAGCAGATGTCTACAATCGCTACAAATCAAAGATAAAGATAGAAGATGACCAACTTTGTTCTCTAGGGTAATTCAAAGGATGGGGTCGCGATAAAAATAGGTTTAAGAATGACTTAGATGTAGATCGGAGGTCCTCTAGAGGCCATTTTTTACCGTACGAAAGGGCCAATTGGTGTAACAGTAAAGGGTTCTAGTCATCGAATAGGTCAGCTTCTGACAGAAGGATGGATTGTGGCCAGAATAACAGGTCATTACAAAAGAAAGAGGTGCCAGGGTCCCGAGATTCTGCATATCCTTGTTTATCAGATTATAATTTTAACATCATCTTGGTAGAATTAGTGTCAGCGATGAGGAGTATCAAAGAAGTACAGTTCCCGATATTAATTCGATCTGACCCTAACCAGATGGATCATATTTTATGGTGTAAGTTCCATTGGACCCACGGCCATAGAATAGGGACTGCAACATCTTCGCGAGGAGGTGGCAACGTTGCTAAAGAATGGCCATCTTAGAGAGTTATTAAGTGACTGCGCCAAAATAAATTATGGTCCAAGCCAGGACAATGCGAAGCCATCGAATACAGCAGTATGGTCGCATCGGATGACCATCAATATGCTCTTCGAAGGAAACGATGTTATTGGAGTAACGTTTTCGGCAACACAGAAACAATGATCAAGTGACTCACAAAAAAAGAGTCCGAGAAGTCTCGAAAGATGACATCACTTCACGGAGCAGGTGACAGACTTCTTCTGCCACACAATGACTCTTTGGTAATCTCTCTTAATATTTTAGATTTTAAAATCAATCGTGTTTTGGTTAATCCTGGAAGCTCAGCCAATATCATACAATGGAGAGTTCTGGAGCAAGCGAAATTAACTAGGGACATCATTCTGGCAACAAAGCTTTAGCTGGATTCAACTTGACAAGTGTGACAACTCGAGAAGAGATTTTGCTGCCCACACATGTCAAAAGAGCATCGCAGACCACTCTATTCGAAGTGGTATATGGCGATATGGGTTACAAGATAATCCTCGGAAGACCGTGGATACACGAGATGAAGGTTGTGCCCTAAACGCATCATCAATTGTTGAAGTTTCCAACACCTGAGGGGTAAAGGGACCAACCAGCATCAAGGGAGATGAACACGGTGACTGTTTCCAGCAACAAAGGAAAAGAAACTAGCAAATAGCAATTACAAGAACCGATATCTTCTCCCCTTCCGATTGAAGATGACAAAGGCGAGGAGTCATCTGAACCCTATCAGGTACCGAGGTCCTTCCAAGTACTGGAAGAAACAGATGCAACCAAGTCAACCGCTGAGGAACTCGAGCAAGTGGACCTATTCGAGGAATTTTTGGAAAGAAAGTTTCATTTGGGGAAAGGGGTTAAGTCACGAGCTCAGGTTAGAATTTATAAATTTTCTTAAAGCTAATGTTGAGTACTTTGTGTGGTCGCATTCGGATATGACAGGAATTCCATTGAAGGTAGAGTTCCACAAACTTGGCTTGGATCCGAACTTCCCACTAGTAAGGCAAAAGAAACGCCCGATAGCAGAGTTCAGAAACATGTTTGTTATAGATGAGGTAACCTGACTACTCAACATCGGTTCAATCCGGGAGGCAAAGTATCCGGAATGATTAGCCAATGTAGTTGTAGTACCTAAAAAGAAAAATAAATTTAGGATGTGTGTAGACTATAAGGATTTGAATACGGCGTGACCTAAAGACTCTTTCGCATTGCCAAACATTGATCGAATGATTAACAAGACGACCGGACACGAGTAGATGAGTTTTCTTGACACTTACTTCGAGTATAATCAGATTAGGATGAACCCGGAAGATCAAGAAAATACTTCTTTTATCAAGAACTTTGGCACATATTTCTATAATGTGATGTGTTTTGGGCTTAAGAACGTCGGAGCCACTTTTTAGAGGCTCGTTACAAAGATATTTGAGATTCAGATAGGCAAAACGATGGTATATATTGATGACATGTTAGTTAAGTCTTTAAATGCAAGAGATCATCTGAAATGTATCCAAGAAACTTTCAATAATCTAAGGAAGTACAACCTGAAACTCAACCCCGAGAAGTGTGCCTTCGGGGTTGGCTCTGGAAAGTTCTTGAGGTTTCATGTCTCACAAAGAGGTATCTATGTAAACCCCCACAAAATCAAAGCCATTGAAAAAAGTGAAGAGATTGACCGCCAAGTTGGCAGCTCTGAGCAGGTTCATATCAAGGTCTTCGGAGAAGTGCCACCACTTCTTTTCTCTTTTGAAAAAGAAGAATGACTTCGTGTGGACTCTGAAAGGCCAGTAGGTGTTGAAGGATCTAAAAAGGTACCTGTCTAGTCCTCCGTTGTTGTCAAAACCGGGGGAAGGTGAACAACTACTAATTTATTTAGCAGTATCAGAAGTATAAGTAAGTGTCGTTCTGGTCCGAGAAGATAAAGGTACGCAATTTCCTGTTTATTATGTTAGCAAAGTACTATCATGAGCGGAAACACACTATTCATACCTAGAAAAGTTGGTCTTGGCTCTCGTAATTGCTTACCTAAAGCTTAGGGCAAAGAAAATTCAACCAACTTAATTTGGGACTGGAGGAATGAGTTCATTGAATACTCGGACATGGTAAAGTACCTGAAGACCCAAAAGTGTCGCAGGCATTGCTGACCAAGGTAGCTCGCTACTGCCTCGTTGATGGAAGTTATACAGGAGAACGTTCCAAGGACCACTGGCTTGGTGTTTGGGGGCCTCAGAGGCAGAATATGTGATAAGAGAAGTCCACGAAGGAGTTTGTGGAAACCATTCCGGTGCAAACTCGCTAATTCTAAAGTTGGTCAGGGCTAGATATTATTGGCCCCTAATGGAACAAGACACGAAGGTTTTCGTAAAAAAATGCGACAAATGTCAACGTCATGCACAATTAGTGCATCAACCAGCAGAACTTGCAATCAATGGTGTCTCCATAGACATACAGGAAATGTGGGATGATCACAGTTGGACCTTTACCACTGGGCCCTAGAAAGGTAATATCCTCTTGGTTTTAAATGATTCTTCCATAAATGGGTTGAAGCAGGTCCATACCAAAAGATCAGACAACGCGAAGTGGTTGACTTCATATGAGACCACATAATCTGCCCATTTGGAATGCCAAAGAAGATTGTTTGTGACAACGGGCAGCATTCCATGGGTTCAAAAGTCACTATGTTCTTGGAAGGGTTAAAGATTAAACGAATTACTTCTTCACTATACCATCTAAGTGCTAATGGGCAGACGGAGTTGACAAACAAGATAATCATCAATCTTAAAAAGAAATTGGAAGATGCTAAGGGCAAGTGGCCATATGAGCTACAGAGGGTGCTATGGGAATATCGAACAACGGCAAAGTCAAGTATGGGAGAAATTCCATTTTATCTCATATACGGATAGGAGGCTCTGATATCGATGGAAGTGGGGGAGCCGACTTTGAGGTTTCCCTATGCAAACGAAGAAGTAAATAATGAAGCCTTGCTGGTGAAGCTAGACTTTATTGAGAAACACCTGGACCTAGCATACGTGAGGATGGTGGCTGATAAGTAGGGATTTTAACCTATTAATTGCTCTCTTTTACTTGTGTTTTGGGCCAAAAATATGTGAAGATATTCTCAGAAACTAATGTAATTTGCTTGATTACAGGAATTATTCAAAATGAGCCAAACGAGTCATAATCAACTCATAAAGGAGTCAAAGTTTGAACAAGAACCAAGACCAGGCCAAGGAATCTGAAACGTGGACAACATAAATATTGTACGACCGCGAAAGTCACAACGCGGTCACGATCACAATTATGCGGTCCGCGAAATGGAGATTCAGAGAGGTTGATTTTTGGGATAAAAGATGAGCGTAGACCGCATCAGAAAGGTGTGACCACGATTGAAATTACGCGGACCGCGATGACTGAGGTTCAGAGAGCTTACAATTTACGCAAAAGTGAGAAGTGCGGTCCGTGTCAGAATTATGTGGCCATGGAAGTCCCTTACACGGCCTCGATGGAAATTAGGCGGTCCGCGAAGCTCAGCTCAACCCATATCTAGAATTGAAGAACACGGACCACGATTAGTATTACGCGGTCGCGAAAGCAAGAATACGGCCGCGCTCAGAATTACGCGACCGCACAACCTCCGCAGGGGTATTTTTGTCCGAAAAGTTTAACTTAGTATAAATAGAACTTTTTATCATTTTTAGGTTATGTTATGTATTGGAAGAGCATCTGAGATGGCTGGTCTTTCTATTTTAGGCAATTTTGTACTAGGTTCATCTTCAACATTAGATTTTCATATTTTAATCTAGTGTTATGAATTTTATCTTCTTTTCATCTTCAATTTCTGTTAATTCCATGAGTAGCTAGACCCATAGCTAGGGTTGTGACCCAACTCTAGTGTGGGTATTTAATGAATGTTAAATTTTAGGGCTTGAATGTGTATAGGTTAGTGATATTTAGCCTAGTTCTTGCTAGAATTATAGAATTAGTGATTGCAAACATTGATTCATGCCTTTATGACTTAGTCTCTAGTTGAGAAACATGGACTAAGTCTAGGAAAACTAGGCTAACAAGGAATTGAGGTGAACTCAAGAAATTGATAGCCCCAATTAAAGGGTTAAACCTAGAGATAGTAATGCCCTACTTGAGCTAATATCACTTGAATTGCATTAATACCCATTTGGACTTGAGAAAGCCGAATTGGGCAAAATCACTCAAGCTACCGAGAGGTATAGAGTGAGTACTTGGGTGTGATAGCTATATTTCGACCCCATATAATCAAGCTTGCCCTAGTTTATTGCTACCCATTAGATATCCACCTAGGTAGAAGTCACTACCCTAGTCTCTTTTAAACACTTGAAAACCAACAACAAAAATATTGTACTTAGTGTTAATTATTGCATAAAATAGAGTAAAGTGGGAAGTAGAAATCAAACCCCAATGTTTGGAAGTGTAATTAGAAACAAAATCCGCATCTAGCTTGGATATAAACCTAATTCCAAATAAATTAACTCCTTGTAGATTTGATCCTGATCTAGTTGGGTTAAAACTGCATCGACCACCCTTACTACTCAATAGTAATGTAGGCTTGGACCCGATCAATTTTTGGCGTTGTTGTCGGGGAGTTAGACGGTCTTATCTATATATCTAAGTAGTTGTGTGTTTTGTTTTTTTTCCCTTCAATTTCTCTAATTTTTATGTGTCAATTGCTTTTAGGTAACAAATGGCTCTTAACGAGGCCCTCGTACATATTCCTCAGGGGGAGGAGGTAGATGAAAAATGAAGTGGATGAGGTTCATATTGAACCTCAAGATCAGAAGAGAGGCCGCCAACCTCATGACCCCCCCACCTCTTCCAAGGGCAGCACACCGGATGTTTCCCAACGAAGGCTATGCAAGCGCAATAGTCCCGCCCCGGATTCGGGCAAGCAACTTTCAGATAACCAACGTCATGCTTACACTTTTGGAATATAGGGGTTTCTTCATCGGAGATCCACATCAAATGCCTATAAGCATCTCAAAGGTTTTGTTGACACGTGCTGGGGGAGCAAGCAGACGAATATATCTGAGGACGCTTTGAGGTTAAGGCATTTCCCTTTATCACTTAGAGAGAAGGATTTGGATTGGCTTGAGAGGCTACCCAACCATTCCATATACACTTGGTATGAGTTGGCCGATAAGTTCATATCAAAGTTATTTTCTCCGGGACATATGGTGACTTTAAAATATGAGATCCTAGCCTTTAAAGAAGAGCCAAATGAACCGTTACATGAAATATGGGAGAGGTACCGCACTATGGTAAAAGAATGCCCCAACAACGATATTACTGAAGCAATGATCCAGCAAACCTTTTATAGGGCATCAACACAACTAACCAATGTGTGGTGAATCAGCTCGTTGAGGGTAATTTCATGAAAGTTCCTTATGTTGATGCTTGTGACATATAGATGAGATGGCGGACAACACGAGATTTTGGAAAGGTATTGCACAATTGTCAAATAGTGCCCTAACCACGATATGAACGAAGCCATGATCCAACAAACCTTCTATAGGGGGATCGACACGACGAATCAGTGTGTGGTAAATCAACTCGTCGGGGGTAATTTCATGAACACGCCTTACTCTGAAGCTTGTGAAAAATTAGATGAGATGGCAGATACCTCTTCGGTTTGAAAAAATAGAGCCAACATTCCTCAGGGTGACCCTAATGTTATCCACCTTCACAAGGAACTTCATGCAAGCCATAGCAGAATTGACAACCACCATGAATTAGTTAGCCAAGGCTCAGCTTCAACAGGTTCAGGGGACAAAACAGGTAAATGCCATGGAAGGGGTAAACATGATGGTCAACAAGAAAAGACAACGGGGTCAACAAATCTAAAACAATGCAGATCGATTTGAGCAAAGTGGTGGTGATCACAATCAAGATACTCTTTTGATGATCAAAGTGAAGAAATTCAACATGTGAACAATTACCAAGGTCAACGGAGCAATGCTCCAAATTAATAACAGTGGAGATCATAGGGAAGCAATCAAAATTGGAGCAACCAAGGACAAAAAGGAATTGGAATAGTGGTAACAACAACAATCAAAGCAATTGGGGGAACAACAATCAAAACTGGGGTAATCAACAAGGCAATTGGGGAGGAAAAAATAATAGCATTTGGGGTGGAAATAACAATAGCAATTGGAGTGGCAACAATAATAATAATTGGGGAGGCAATGGAAATCAAGGGGGTGGAACAACAATAATCAATGAAATTAGGGGTCGGGCTTTCAAAGGCCCCTGATGTATCAACAACCCAACAACCCACCTCCATATCCGTCACAAGGGCCAAGTTATTCCAACAATGAGATGGGACAGATAGAAAATATGTTCAAATAAATGATGGAAAGAAATGCCGACTCCGATTCCCAAATAGCCTCCCATAACACTTCTATCCGCAATTTGGAAGTCCAAATGGGTCAAATTTATCAAGAATTGAATACTCTCCCTAAGGGGGCACTACCAAGTGATACGGTAGTAAACCCGAAGGGTGGGAACAATACGGGCTATGCTATGGTGGTGACTACAAGAAGCGGTAGAGGTGAGGTTGCTAGTACCTCCAATCCAAGAAAGATTGTGAATGATGATGATGTGATGGTTCAAGATGATGATGAGACACGCAATGATGTTCAAGTAAATGATGAGAATGAAAACGTAAATGATTAAGTGAGCATAGACATTAATGACAACGTGTAGGAAACGCAAAGTGATGTGAACCCGTCTAGGGAACATGTGATAGACATACCGGAACCAGTAGTTCCCAAAGCCAAGGATCCTTTGCCAAGTCTTCCTCCACCATATCCTCACAGGCCTGCAAAGAAAAACAATGAAAACCAATTCAAGAAATTCATTGATATGATGAAAAGTTTGTCCATAAATTGGTTGAAGCCCTAGAACAAATGTCGGGATATGCCAAGTTCATGAAGGGCTTGGTAACAAAGAAGAGGTCAATGAACTGTGAAATGATCAAAATGACACATCAAGTGACTGCCATTGTGATGCCATGACTCCAAAGATAATAGACCACGATGCCTTTACAATCCCATGCACTATTGGTAGTGCCGATTTTGCCAAAGCTTTATGTGATTTTGGGGCAAACATTAACTTAAAGCCCTATTCTGTGTTCAATACATTGGGGATTGGGAAACCAAGACCTACTTCCATGAGGTTACAAATGGCATGCCGGACAACGAAGAGGCCATTGGGGATAATTGATGATATTCTAGTTCGGGTCGACAAGTTCATACTTCCCGCAGATTTTATGATACTCGACTGTGAGGTTGACTATGAGGTGACAATAATATTGGGGAGACCTTTCCTAGATACAAGGAAGTCCTTAGTTGATGTGGAAGCTGGGGAGCTCACCTTCTGAGTGGGTGATGAAAAAGTTGTGTTCCAGGTGTGCAAGTCAATGAGGCAGCATAATAGCAACGAAGTGTGTTCGTTTGTGGATCTTGTGACTGAAGTAATTATTGAAAACACGAGTGTTGTAATCAATGTTGAAGATCCATTGGAAGCTGTGTTATTGAATCATGATGATGATGAGAAGGAAGGATTGGTATAATGTGCAAATTCGTTGCAAGGAATGAGATCCTATACATATGGGTCTCGAAAACTTTCCTTGGACCTTGAGAACCGGAAGACTCCGCCAACAAAGCCCTCAATTGAGGAGCCTCCCATATTGGAGTTGAAGCTCTTGCCTTCACACCTCAGGTATGAGTTCTTAGGCCCTTGTTCCACATTACCTATTATTCTTTCTTCGTGCTTAACTAACATGCAGGTAGGTTCTACCCTTGCAGTGCTTCAAAAGATGAAGAAGGCAATAGGTTGGACATTGGCGGATATTCGGGGTATAAGCCCCGCCTTTTGCATGCACAAAATCATATTGGAGGATGATGCCAAACCCTCCGTGGAACATCAAAGGAGTTGAATGAGGCCATGCAAGAGGTAGTCAAGAAAGATATCATCAAGTGGCTAGATGCAGGGGTTTTCTACCATTTCGGATAGTTCATAGACTTCACCGGTACAATGTGTCCCAAAGAAGAGGGGCATGACTGTGATCACAAATGATAGAAATGAATTGGTCCCCATAACAACTATCACCGGTTAGAGGGTATGCATGAATTATATAAAGCTGAACAAAATGACCCGGAAAGACCATTTTCTGTTGCCATTTCTTTATCAAATGTTGGATAGGCTTGCCGGACGTGCTTATTATTGCTTTTTGGATAGGTATTTCGGATATAAACAAATTCTTATTGCACCTGAAGACCAACAGAAAACCACCTTCATTTGTCTGTATGGCACATTTGCATTCTCAAGGATGCCGTTTGGTTTATGTAATGCACCGACTATTCTTCAACGGTGTATGAGGGCAATATTCACGGATATGGTGGAGGACTTCCTCGAGGTGTTCATGGATGATTTCTCTATTGTGGGGGTTTCCTTTGAAGAGTGTTTGGATAATCTTGATAAAATATTGGCCCAATGCGAAGAAACCAACTTAGTGCTCAAGTGGGAGAAGTGCCACTTTATGGTCGAGGAGGGCATTGTCCTTGGCCATAAGATCTCCAAGAATGGTATTGAAGTGGATAAAGAAAAGAGTGAAGTGATATCAAAACTCCCTCCTCCTACTTCCGTCAAGGGAGTGAGGAGCTTTCTAGGTCACGCAGGGTTTTACCATAGGTTCATCAAGGATTTCTCAAAAGTGGTGAACTCCTTGTGCAAGTTGTTGGAAAAAGATGTCAAGTTTGTGTTTAATAATGATAGTATGAAAGGTTTTGAGATACTCAAGTATAGTTTGACTACCACTCTCATCATTACCGCACCTAATTGGAGCTTACCATTTGAGCTCATGTGCGATGCAAGCGACGTGGAGGTAGGAGCGGTATTGGGGCAAAGAATCAACATGATATTTCATCCGGTTTATTGTGAAATCAAAACCATGAATGACGCTCAAGTCAACTATACAGTGACCGAGAAAGAGATATTAGCCATTTTATTTGCCATGGAAAAGTTTCGCCCGTACCTCATGTGTACCAATGTGATTGTGCACACCGATCACGCGACACTTCGTTATTTGATGAGTAAAAAGGACTCTAACGCTAGATTGATGCGGTGGGTACTTCTTCTACAAGAGTTTGACCTTGAAATCATAGACCTCAAAGGGAGTGAGAATCAAGTGGTGGACCACTTGTCCCACTTGGAAGAGGAGGGGAGGCCCCATGATGGCCTTGAGATCAATGATTCATTTATGGATGAACAACTCCTCTCCGTGTATTTGACCGTGATGCCTTGGTTTGCCGATGTGGCCAACTTTCTTGTGACCGGTATTATCCCGAATGAGTTCTCTTCAAACCAAAGGAAGAAGCTTATACGAGACTGCTTGGATTATTATTGGGATGAGCCATATCTTTTCAAAATTTGCAATGATGGTGTTATCCGGAGATATGTTCCGAAAGAAGAGCAATTGAGTATTCTTGAGCTAGAGAGCTCGTTAAGCTCAGAAACTAATGTAATATGGTTGATTGCAGGAATTATTCAAAATGAGCCAAAGGAGTCATAATCAACTCATAAAGGAGTCAAAGCTTGAACAAAAACCAAGACCAGGCCAAGGAATCTGAAACGCGGACCGCATAAATATTGTGCGGCCGCGAAAGCCACAACACGGTCGCGATCACATTTATGCGGTCCGCAAAATGGAGATTCAGAAAGTTTAATTTTTGGGCTAAAAGATGAGCGCGGAAAGCATCAGAGAGGTGCGGCTGCAAAAGTACCTGTGCGGCCGCGATTGGAATTACACGGACCGCGATGACTGAGGTTTAGAGAGCTTACAATTTAAGCAAAAATGATAAGTGCGATCTGCGTCAGAATTATGCGGCCATGGAAGTCCCTTACGCGGCCGTGATGGAATCTAGGCGGTCCGCGAAACTCATCTCAACCCAGATCCATAATTAAAGAACGCGGACCGCGATCAGAATTACGTGGCCGTGAAAGAAAAAGTGCGGCCCTGCTTAGAATTACGCAGCCGCAGAACCTCTGCAGTGGTATTTTTGTCCAGGAATTTTAGCTTAGTATAAATAGAACATTTTGTCATTTTTAGGTTATGTTATGTATTGGGAGAGCACATGAGGTGACTGGGATTTCTATTTTAGGAAATTTTGTACTAGATTCATCTTTCAACATTAGATTATCATCTTTTAATCTAGTATTGTAAATTTTATCTTCTTTTCATCTTCAGTTTCTGTTATTTCCATGAGTAGCTAGACCCAGAGCTAGGGTTGTGACCCAACCCTAGTGTGGGTATTTAATAAGTGTTGAATTTTAATGCTTGAATGTGTATGGGTTAGTGATATTTAACCTAGTTCTTGCTAGAGTTATAAAAATAGTGGTTGAAAATACGTATTCATGCCTTTATGACTTAGTGTCTACTTGAGAAAGAGGGATTAAGTCTAGGAAAACTAGGTTAACAAAGAATTGGGGTGAACTCAAGAAATTGATAGCCCCAATTAAAGGGTTAAACCTAGAGATAATAATACCCGACTTGAGCTAATATCACTTGAATTGCATGAATATCCATTTGGACTTGAGAAAGCCAAATTGGGCAAAATCACTCAAACTGTCGAGCGGTATAGAGTGAGAACTTGGGTGTGATGGCTATATTACGACCCCAGCTAATCAAGCTTGCCCAAGATTCTTTCTACCCATTAGATATCCACCTAGGTAGAAGTTACTAACCTAGTCTCTTTTAAACACTTGAAAACCAACAACAAAAATATTGTACTTAGTTTCAATAATTTCATACAATAGAGTAAGGTTAGAAGTTGAAATGAAACCCCAATGTTTGGAAGTGTAATTAGAAACAAAACTCGCATCTAGATTGGATATAAACCTAATTCCAAATAAATTAACTCCTTGTGGATTCAATCCCGAGCTAGTTGGGTTAAAACTGCATCGACCACCTTTGTTACTCAATAATAGTGTAGGCTTGAACCCAATCAGTGGCCCAAAAGCAAAGGATGAAAAGGTATTATAATCACAGGGTGAATCTCCGTTATCTCAAAGTAGGAGATTTGGTTTTGAGGAAGGTTACTCAGAGCACTCGGAAAGTCAACACCGGAAAGCTGGGACCAACGTGAGAAGGTCCTTATCGAATTTTAGCTATCACCTGTAAAGTATCTTATGAATTGAAAAGTCAAGATAGAGTCAACTGCCCAGAAATTGGAATGTGACCCACCTCAAAAGGTATTATTGTTGAAGGTTCCTGCCGATACTGAAACTATGTGCTGCACTCTTTTTTTCTTCGACTAGTTTTTGTCCCAATTGGGTTTTCAGGTAAGGTTTTTAACAAGGCAGTGACATAAAGCATACTAAGAAGGGAGGATGTTGGCAAAGGCAAGACCTTTAAATAACAAGGAATTACAATTCTCACACTGATAGGATCAATGAATATGAGCTCGCGTGGTAAACAACATATGGATGGTTAAATAATCTTTGGCTCGATGGCAAGCCACGCCTTCCATTGTTCAAAAGGATTATTTAACTGTTCATAAGTTGTCTCCATTGTTGAAGCGACAATATAGAATGAACAAAAAATCCATTAATGACTACAAGACTTACAGTGTTTGAATACTCATAGTTTGCATTCGAACACTAGGGCGAATCAATGCATGATGCGGCACCAAGAGTGCCACAAAAATCGGGGACTGTAAGAACCGGGATTAATGTCTTATCATGACCAGGTGCTGCATGATTAGGCTCGTAAAAATATGTTGTACAAGTTAGCCACATGCATTGGCAACTTTATTTAAACAAATGAATGCCTTTGTACTTTTTAAGATTGAAGGAATAAACCAAAGTGCTTTTATTTTTATCTTATTTCTTGTCTGAATGGTAAGTTCATGTATTTTATCGTTTGAAAGTTAATTAAAACTTCAAATTCTTGTATCGGAATGAAATAGGAGACGTCCTCTTCAAAAGCACCGTAAACATAAGGGTCCTCTCTTATGAAACCTTCACAGTAAACGGTAGATTCTGGAAGTAGTTATACCCGGAATCAAAAGTTATCGGATAAGAAAATATACCCAAAGCTTTATAAATTAAACGTAAAAAGGATACTTTTGCACAACACTTAAGCAAAAAATCCTTTTATTGATTAAAATGCCAAACTGATTAAAAAGTTTTGGCATAATTCAAAAGATAAAGGAAAATTATACATTATTCTTTGCTGCCAGAACCCAAAGGAAGAGAACAATCTTCATTCTCCTTGGTGGAAGGAGGTTGTTCCCCTACCGGTTCAGGGCATTCTTCTTCTTTGTTCTCCCCTTCGGTTCACGAATACTCGAAACTAGTATTCGAGGAGTAAGTTGCAGCGGTCCGAGCAAGAAGATTCTCACGACCAGTTAACTCCAGTTCCCCACTTTAGCAATGCAATCACCAATATCAGCAATGCCTGCTTTGGCTTCCTCTAAAGTCTTTCTTTTCGTATAGTACATGGCATAGGTCTTCTAGAAGACGAGGAAATATTCTTGATCCTGGAGTTTTGTCCAGAGCTTATCAACTTTGTTCTGGATCTTTTCTCTTTCAACCTTCACTGCACTGAGCCAAGAATCAAGCTCAACATTGGTAGTTGAGTGAAGCCAGTTTTTCTCCATGACCTTCTTAAGCCTCTCTTCCATTTGGGCCATTTTCTCCTCAATAGCATTGGACTCCTCGATTTTGGAGCATAAGTTGGCCTTCAAATTATTAATTTGCTCCTCGAAGGAAGACTCGTGCTCGGCAGCAGTGGTTACAACATCCTAAAGTTTGTCCCACTTAACCTTTTCCTCTCTAAGGTCTTCATGCAGTTGGGCAACCTCTTGGTTGTGGGCCATTTTGTCTTGCTCGATTTGTCGTAACCGAGCCTCGATCTTGCTTATCTCTACAACTTTTACCTCCAGTACCGGGAGGAACACGATAAGCTGATTTCTTTTAGCTAAAAGTTGATCCCATTCGAAATCAAGTACTTGTTTATCCAGGATCAACCTTTGCAAGCCCTTAGAAGCATGGAGGTTGTCCTAGTAAAAAAAAGGGGTTAGAGTTAAGATTATTTTCACCAAGTACAAACGGAAAAAAAGATTGAAGGAAATTGGGATGATACCTGCGCCGAATAGTGCATGATGTTATTTATCAGGCACTCCCTGGGTCCTGGTCAAGGAGGAATGCCTCCTCTTCGGTCTTATGCTGGTGATTTCGGGAGAAAACACCTTCACCGGAGTCGTAGGTGGTTTCACGATCCCTCCTTCGATTAAGGTCACCTTGCAGCACCTGTTGGGACTCCATTGGGTCGTCAAGAATATCAACATCAAGGCACATGACAGAACCCCTTGGAATCCCTATACAAGCAGAGGGGTGATTAGTAAATTTCTTTAAAACCAATAAGATTGAAAGGAAGAGGAATTATACTCACCATGATTCTTAGCTCTCTACCCATATTTGGGAGCCATCTCTTTCCACCGTCAGGTTTCTGGAGTTATAATATCTAGAATTTTTTGAACCCATCAGTTTTGACTGGCAACCCGTGGTGGTTCCCAGCAAATAGATAAAACGAAAGGAAGAAAAGATAAAATCTATCAAAAAAACAAGAAATTATCTTTCCAAGAAGAAAGAAAACAAGTATCCAAAGACTTATGGAAAATATTCCACAACTCGGAGAAAGCTGTAGTTGTGGTTGGGATGATGTCCCTGATAGCAATAACAATGAAATTTGCTATCCATCCACACTCGTTGTCAAATCTACTATAGCGAGAAGGGTGTGGTGACCACACTTGCTAAAATTTAACACTCCCCTATGAAAAATCTTAGGGGAGCAAAGGTTCATTATATGTGCAAGAGTTAGGGATTTTCCAATATCAATGCATATTTGACGAAAGCAGGCCACTGTCCACCATATGGATGGGCCTACTTGTGCTAAGTAAACCTGGTACCGATGGCAAAACTCCAAAACTATTGGGTCAAGTCCTTCATTCGACCCCAAGGAGAAGGGACCTAAAGTAAGAGGATATGTATAGACATACATAAACCCCTCTCTGGAGTAGGTAACTCGCTCAACTATATCTGAGGTGAGGATTTCGACATGGGGGAAATTACAGTCCTCCTTCATCGTAGGGATACTAGAAAGACGAATGAAGGAGGGGAACGAACTGGACAAAACCTGCGACTTTGAGAGTTTGCATATGCGATTTGTTCTTGAAGATTATTTGTGGTGCTAAGGTGGAGTGGTATGATGGTGTTAACAGTTGAAGGTTCAGACTCAACATCAACCTCTTTGGCTTTGTTTTTCGTCGGGTCTCCACTGAAGAGAAGACTGGTGTATCCGATGGAAGTAGCATAAGAAGACATGATGGTGAAAGGTTAGTACAAAAGTTCTTGCTGAGAAAGTTGAATGTTGTAAAAAGAAGTTCTAAGCAAATGCAGAGAAGGAGAAAAATTTATGAAAGTAGCGAAAGTGAAGAAGAAAAAATGATGAGTAGCGGAGAAGTTATAGATGGCAAAATCATGGTCATGATTACCTCGAGAATCAGTGAAAATACTTGCTAAATTACGGGGCAACACGTGCTCGGAATATTAAATACGAGGAGATGTGCGCCCCTTCAAATGTCAGAAACCGTTTAGGAACACTTTCGCCAAGAAAAGGATTCTTGTCTACTTCCCAGTAACACTTAATTGTGTCACCGAAAAGTAGGGAAACTATATGTATGGAGTATAATTAGTTGATAATATGTGGTCAAATGGCGAGGTGACATATGGAACCGAAAACAGGTAAAAGATGGGTCAGAAGATAAATGGCACTGTGTGCAAAGTACGCAATCGGTACTAGATGGATTCCGAAGGAACCATAGCCGATAATAGAGGTTCAAATGTTTGACATCAGATAGCTTTCAATGAGCAGCCGTTATACAGAATATTTGCATTAAAAACCAGTCGTTATGCACCCACCAATGACGCATTCAATCTCATTCAAGAAAAAGCTTGATTTGGGGATCTTCTCTCCCTTGACAGAGCTATAAATAGGAGGTTTAACATCATTGTAGGACATGAAACATTCTGCACACAAAAGCTATAATCTATTCTCTTACTACGATAAACTAAAGCAATTAAAATTTTTCTTGCGCTTGTCATCAGAAAGGCTAAGTCCTTGACCTAGCTTATTATTTCCTTTAACTTTATTCGTTAATACATTTCTTGTTCTTATTTATTTATTATTATTGGATCAAATTGAATCGCTTGTCTGTAAACTATGATATAAATTTAACTGTACCGTTTTACGGTTAAACATCTATATTTAAGGATTTAAACTTTAATTTAAAATCTTATGATTTTAAGATATAGGTTGCTATAACATTAAAAAGTACTCTTTGAATCTTATAGTATTAAGAATGTTAGAATTTAAAACTTAATTAACATAGTAAGGTGGCACTCTTTTAAAAATAAGTTAAAAAGAAAATAAGATACATAAATTAAAATAAAAATAATATATAAAAATTTAGTGAGATATTTGTATCAATATTTTATGACGTATAATGAAATTTTTTTAATATATTCAGTATAATCCTCTTATATATTAAGTTTATGAATTATAACTTTCCCTCAACTACTCTTTCATCTATTTAGTGATGAAATTAGATTGTCATTAATTAGCCACTTGATATAATGCGACAAACATGGCTTCCTACACAGGAACTGATGCGAAAAATAACTTTATCTTCTTTGGCTGCTGTTGAGGTTCGTGAATTTCTCACTTCCTATATTTAGTTTTGACATGTGAGTTTTTTTTTTAAAAATTATATCTTTGTGTCTTATCATCCTACGTCTGAGTTGGAAACCTTTTTTTGTCCCAACCTTCGAGGCATTTTGTTTTGTTTTTTTAAGTACCAAAAGACCAACGAGTTATTTAAAAGTTACAATCTTATCTCAATTGTCATCAAAGGTCAAAATAATTTAGTAAATATTTTGTTTTATTCTGCTAATTATTTTAATGGAAATTCTGTAGTTGTTATTCAATAGAAATCAATTGAGTTTATAGTGATGTTCGACCACAATAACATGCATGGATAAGATAAGATTTGAGTCTCAAATGATAAACAATGATGAGAGTGGGACTAACTAGATTAAGTTAAAAAAGGTCGAATTAATCAAGTCAAGCCTTTCCAAAATTGAATTCTATTTAATTAATAGGACAATAGTTAGAGACAAGTGAAGTTTGCTTGTGAGAGTAAAATTAAAAAGAAAAAAAAAAGCAGTAAATAAAACGTCGTTTTGCTCAGCTGACGATTATTGTTTTTTTTTTTTAAATCTTAGCGCAATCTACATAGCACTCCGTGTACTTATATTTTATTATTATTGGATTTGTATTTGAATGCAAAATTAAAAAATCAGTGAGTTGATTTTATATATTGGAAGTACCAAGTATTATGTCATGTTTTTATTTAATTTAAACAAAAGTAACTATGGAGTTTTACTCTGAAAATGGCACCCCTCTGATGCTGTCTCTCAACCTGATATTTTACTTTGAGAGAATATTTTGTTATTAATTAATGTCTCCACTCTAGGTTTTTTCAAACACTTTGATCTTCAACAATAATGTTTCTTGGGCTATTATTTTTTTGTATATATATATATATATTCTGTAAATTATATACAAAAATTATACAAATTTTCGATTACTAGATGTAAATAGTTTCTAACACGGACTAAAAGTGATAAATAATTCTTACCGAAAGCTATGGGATGGACAATAGGGTTATAGGGCCACGACCAGGAAATCATGAGAAGATGACTCCTTTTATTTATGGGAAACTACCAGCTATGTCACTTTATAAATAGCTTATTACAAAAATTGGTCAATTCATAAGATATTACTAATATTAGCCAAATATTACTAATATTAGCCAATTAGTTATTTGT